>ML099371.1:73289-83925 GCA_003697995.1 Taxidea taxus jeffersonii
TTTAAAGAATGAAAAACTTATATAAGGGTAAACACAATGAAGGGATGGAATATGACTATAAAGATGAAAAATAATGTAAATTTCTAACAAAGGAGTTGATAAGGTAAGTTGGTTGGGAGAATAAAGAAAAAGAAAGTGGAGAGAATTTGCTGAAGCTGGAGACTAGATCATGCCCAGTGCTAGATTTAGGGTGAATTTTGATCTATTAGAAGAAGTTGTACCCTGAATTTTTAAAGTTTATTTATTGATTTGTCAGAGAGAGAGAGAGAGAGAGTGTACACACAAGCAGGAAGAGCAGCAGGAGAGGCAGGGAGAGAAGCAGGCTCCCTGCCGAGCAAGAAGCCCAAAGCAGGACTTGATCCCAGGACCCTGGGATTGTGACCTGAGCCAAACGCAGCAGCTTAACCAACTGAGCCACTCAGGTGTCCCATGTACCCCATTTTTTTTAGAAGAAAAAACCCTATGTGTATACAATAAATAAAGTTAGATACAATGAAGGATAAAATATGACTATAATAATGAAGTTCAAAAAATATTTTTTATGAAAGCTATTAAGATAAACTAGTTAAGGGCACCTGGGTGGCTCAGTGGGTTAAAGCCTCTGCCTTTGGCTCAGGTCATGGTCCCAGGGTCCTGGGATTGAGCCCCGCATCAGGCTCTCTGCTTCTCTGCGGGGAGCCTGCTTCCTCCTCTCTCTCTGCCTGCCTCCCTGCCTACTTGTGATCTTGATCTCTCTGTGTTAAATAAATAAATAAAATTAAAAAAAAAAGATAAACTAGTTAAAAAACGTTAAAAGAGGAAAGGGTAAAAGTTAAAAAAATTAGCAGAAGAAAAAATTTAAAAAAAATATTGATTAACTTTGCAAGACTAAAGATTCATGTGGAGAAAGCCATGAATTCCATGCTTTGCTTTCTCCTTCACTGGAATTCCGCTGTCCTCCTTGGTAAGTGAACTTGGGTTTGGCTCGATTTCTTGTTGATTTTCTGGGGGAGGGGCCTGTTGTAGTGATTCTCAAGTGTCTTTGCCTGAGGTGGAATTGCATCGCCCTTACCAGGGGCCAGGCTAAGTAATCCACTCAGGTTCGCTTTTGGGAGCTTTTGTTCCCTGAATGCTTTCTGCTTTCCATAGAGTTCTGGAAGACGAGAATAAAAATGGCGGCCTCCCAATCTCTGGCCTGGAGGAGCCAAGAGCTCGGGGCCCCACTCTTCAGTGCACCCTCAGAGAAAAGCGCTCAATCACTCCCATCTCCCTGGCCTCCAGCTGCGCTCTGAGCTCACCCAGCCTGTGACCAAGCATCTCTGTCTCTGGCACACAGCTCTGCCTGGAGTCTCCAAACCCCACAGATCCCTCAGCTCTTCCAGGGCGGGGTCTCCCCAGACCTTGTGGGGACCCCACTCACAGAGCACTGGCCTGTGCCGTGAATTATGGTTCAAGGTAACCCTGAGTTGAGAGATCACTCCTTGGCTCTGTCTCTGTAGCTGTCTTCCCCACACTAATACCTGTGAGCTCTGCCATACACAGACACCCCAGATCCTCCTGTGACCCCGCGGGACCTGAGGCCACGCTGTCCCTGCATGGGCTTCACCCCAGTTTAGCCTTTGGAGCGATGTCCCTCAGTGGAGCAGACTTTTAAAAGTGCTGATTTTGTGCTCTGTTGCTCCGCCACTTGCCAGGACCCAGCCCCTTCCCCTGCGGTCTATCTTCCCGTTGCTTTGAATTTACTTCTCCGCCGGTCCTACCTTTCAGAAAGTGGTCAATTTTCTGTTTCTAGAATTGTTGCTCTTCTTCTCTTTGATCTCCTGTTGGATTTGTAGGTGTTCAGAATGGTTTGATAAGCTATCTAGCTGATCTCAAGCTATCTGATGTTATCTCAGCCTGCTACTTCTCTGCCATCTTGACTCCTCCTCCCTCATTAAAAGTTCTTAAAACCATTTCCAGCATATGGTGAGTGTTCAATAAATGTCATTTGTTACTGGGGCTCAGTTACTGGGGCACCCCCTGGGTGGCTCAGGGGGTTGAGTGTCTGACTCTTGGTTTCCACTCAGACCATTATCTCAGAGTCATGAGATTAAGCCCCATGTCAGGATCTCCATGTGTAATGGCGATTGTGCTTGAGATCTTCTCCCCTATCTCTGTTCTTCCCCCTGCTCCTTCTTTCTCCCTCAAATAAATAAATAAATAAATAAATAAATAAATAAATAAATCTTTAAAAATGTTACTGGTTACCATCCATTTATGCCGAGCAAAGAACCACTCAGGATAAGTCAAAGTATGCAGTGTCACATGAAATGTAACATGAAGAACCATATTACATTTTTTTTCTATATACTATATATTTTTCTATATACTATATATTTTTTTTCTATATACTATGAAATTGAAGGAAATTGTTTCTTTCTTTCTCAGAACATAAGATCTGTACAGAGACATACAGGAGCAACACTGGAATCTGCATTTACATCCGAAGCCAAATGTTTCTGCAGACTTACTGATGCTTGCTTTACATATATTGTCTTATTTAGTTGTATGAGGTAGTTAATATTATTATTCTCATTTTACAGATAAATAAACTGAGGTTCAGAGAGGTTAATATCTCTCTGTATTACCCAAGGTGATTCATAAGAAATAACAGAGCTAGAAATTCAAACCCAGTAGTCTGACTCCAGAGGTTGCCCTATTAGTCATTTGGTTTTAAAAGTAACTATCATCATTATTATCAGTATGTCTTCATGCTATAAAACAAAACATTAAATAGCCATCATCCTGGTTGTTATTTCTATGCTTTCAATTAGTGACTTGCCAATATGAATTATGGTTCTATGTAGATAATGAGGCTTAAGCAATTTCATTACATACTTTAAAATATAAATCTACCTAGGCATTCCATTAAAATTGATTCTGTCAAAGCATAAAATGCACTTCCTGGAAGTCAGCATTGAGCTTTAGTTGAGAAATTTATTTCCTTAATCCATTTTCTTGTACAGAATTATCAGTTGAAATTACCAATATTTCAATAAATCATTCAATCACAAAAATATTTAACTGTAACTTTTTGTTCCCTTCCTTAAGTATATTATCTTTGGGGGTGATCATTTGTTTGAAATAGTTTTGCTAATAGTTCTACAGGGTATATATAAGCATAGTACTTATTGAAAACAGAAATTACTTCCTCAGTATTCCTCCTCAAAATCTCCCTTCAGCTTATCATCAGGGAAATACAAATCAAAAGTCCAATGAGATACCACCTCACGCCTGTCAGAATGGCTAAAATTAACACAGGAAACAACATATGTTGGAGAGGATTCAGAGAAAGGGGAACCCTATTACACTGTGAGTGGGAATCCAAACTGTTCACCCACTCTGGAAAACAGTATAAATATTCCTCAAATATTAAAAATAGAACTACCTTGTGATCCAGCAATCACACTACTAGGTATTTACATAAATAATGCATGAAAGTGAAACAAGAACCCCTATATTTATAATAGCATTATTTAGAATAGCCAAGATATTTAAGTAGTCAAATGTCCATAGAGTGATGAATGAATAAAGATGTGGCATATACATGGAATGGAATATTATTCAGTCATAAAAATAATGAAGTCTTGTTATTTACAATGGCATGTATGGAGGTAGAGAGTATAATGCTAAGTGAAATTAAGCAAGTCAGAGAAAGACAAATACCATATGATTTCCTTCATATGTGGAATTTAAGAAACCAAACAAATGAGCAAAGTGGAAAAAAAAAAGGAGAGAGAGAGGGAGAAACCAATAAACAGTCTCTGAATTGTATAGAAGAAACTGATGATTACGAGGGGGGTGGTGGTGGGTGGGGGAATGGATTAACTAGGAAATGGGAATTAAGGAGTATGCTTGTTGTAATGAGCACCAGGTGATGAATGCAGTTGTTGAATCACTATATTGTACATGTGAAACTAATATAACACTGTATGTTATCTAACTGGGATTATAATAAAAACTTTCAAAATGTCAATAAGTCACAATTAAATATCATGTAACATGTAGGTTTTTAGTAAGTTTTTTATGAAGTGGGGAAATTTTCCCTCTATTCCCGGTTTTATGAGAGTTTATTGTTTATCATAAATGGTATTAGATTTTGTCAAATGCTTTTTTTTTGTTTCAATTGACATGATTTTATAACCTCCATCTTTATCCTGTTTGTGTGCTAAAATACATATTGATTTCTGCATGTTGAACCTGTCTTGCATACATAAAATTAACTTCACTTGTTATGGCCTTTCATTATTTAAAAAAAATGAAGAATACAAATCATATGATCACCTCAATAGTTTTCAAAAAATAAATTTGGCAAAATCCAACATCCATTTGCAATTAAAAACTCTCAATAAAGTGGGTATAGCTGGTGATGAACCTCGACATAATAAAGGCCATAGATTTATTTAAAAAAAAAGAGCAAACATTATACCTATTGTTGAAAAACTGGAAGCTTTTCCACTAAGATCAGGAACAAGGGAAGTGTGCCAACCCTCAGCATTTTTATTCAACACAGTATTGAAAATCCTAGCCACAACAATTAGGCAAAAAAAAAAAAAAAAAAAGCATCCCGATTGGTAAGGAAGAAATAATACTGTCACTATTTGCAGATGATATGATACTACACATAGAAAGTCCCACAGACTTTACCAAAAAGCTATTATAACATAAATTAATTTAGTAAAGTCATTGGTAAAAACAAATAATAGAAGCACTTTGTTTCTATACACTAATAGTGAACCAACCAAAAGAAATTCAGAAAGCAATCCCATTTACAATTGCACCAAAAATGAAATACAGTTAATTAAGGACAATGAAAGATATCTTGTCCAAAAACTTTAAGAGATTAATGGAGAATATTGAAAAGTACACAAATAAATGGAAAGATGTGTCATGCTTATGGATTGGAAGATTTAATATTGTTAAAATGTCTATATTACCCAAAGCTATGTACAGATTCAATGAAATTCCTATCAAAATATCAATGGCATTTTTCACAGAAATTTAACCAATAATTCTAAAATTTGTATGCAATAACAAAAGACCTCCAATAGCCAAAGCAAACATGAAGAAGAGCAAAGCTGGAAGTATCACATTCCCTAATTAAACTAGACTGCAAAACTACAGTACTCAAAACATTATTGTACTGGCATAAAAATAGACACAGATCAATAGAACAGATTAGATAGCCCAGAAATAAACCCATTCTTTTTTACATTTTTTTTATAAACATATAATGTATTATTAGCCCCAGGGGTACAAGTCTGTGAATCACCAGGTTTACACACTTCACAGCACTCACCGTAGCACATACTCTCCCCAATGTCCATAACCCCACTACCCTCTCCCTACACCCCTCTCCATGGCCCCCCTCAGTTTTTTTGGTGACTTAAAAGTCTTTTTTGGTTTGTCTCCCTCCCGATCCCATATAAACCCATTCTTATATGGTCAATTAATCTATGACAAAGGAGGTAAGACCATACAACAGGAAAAGACAGTCTCTTCATAAATGGTGCTGAAAAAACTGGACAACAACATGCAAAATAATATAACTATATCACATTGCTACACTATATTTAAAAATAAACTAAAAATGGATTAAAGACTTAAATATAAGTCCTGACACCATAGAACTCCTAAAAGCAGATGTAGACAGTAAGCTCTTTCACATCTCTGTTAGAAATATTATTTTAGATATGTCTCCTCAGACAAGGACAACATTAGCAAAAATAAAAATAAATAGGACTGCATAAACTGAAAACCTTTTGCACAGTGAAGAAAACCATGAATTAAACAAGAAAGCAACCCATGGACTTAAAGGATATACTTGTAAATATGCACCCAATAGAATGTTAATGTCCAAAACAGATAAAGAATTTATAGAACTTAATACAAAGCAAACAAATAAAAGAAACACAATTTAAAAAAGAGCAGAGGACTTAAATATACTTTTTTCTTCCTTTTCCTTCCCTTTTGTCTCTGGAAGTTTCATTGTTTCTTGTTTTTGTTTTTGCTTTATTTTTTTATTTAATTTTTTAAAATGTATTTAAATTTAAATTAAATTTATTTAATTCTCATAGTTAACATAGTTGTTTTAGTATATGTTATATATATATATAGACATATATATATTCATATATATATATATTCATATATATCTATATGAAACTAATACAGTATATTAGTTTCAGGAGTAGAATTTAATGATTCATCACTTACATATTACACACAGTGCTCAACACAAGTGCCCTCCTTAATTCCAATGATCCATTCAGCCCATCCACATCTTCCCCTCCATCAACCTTTTGTTTGTTCTCTATAGTTAAGAGTCACTTATGGTTTGTTTCCCTCTCATTTTTTCCCTTCACCTATGTTCAACTGTTCTGGTTCTTAAATTTCACATATGAGCAAATGGTGTTTGTCCTTCTCTAACTGACTTATTTCACTTAGAATAATACACTCTAGCTCCATCCACAATGTTGCAAATGTAAGATTTCATTCTTTTTGAAGACTGAGCAAGATTCCATCATATGAATGGTAGATAGATATGGATAAAGATCTTTTCTTTATCCATTCATCAGTCCATGGACATTTGGATTCTTTCCATAATTTGGCTACTGTTAATAATGCTGCTATAAACATAGGGGTGCATGTGTCCCTTTGAACCAGAATTTTTATATCCCTTGTGTAAATACCTAGTAATGCAATTGCTGGATCGTAGGGTAATTTTATTTATTATCATCCACCTTGCCCCTCCTGTCCTCATCTCTTTGCATCTCATCGTCATCTCACCATCCTCTTACCCTCTTGACCCTGGTCTTGTTGTCGTGCCGGCCCCAACAAGTGGCGCCCAAACAGGGACCTGAGCACATGCAAGTGAAAGTGCATGTCTAGGTAAGTTGTTGCTGATATTCAGGTAAGAGGAGCCTGATTTTTCAGGGCCACAATAGGAGTAAAAAATTATGGGGCAGTTGCAGTCTATGGAACAGGTCTTCTTTATGACCGCTTTGCAGGCCCTTATGAAGCAAAAGGGGTCCAAGTTCTCTAAAAAGACCTTGCAACAATTTTTTTGCACAGTTTCAGAATTATGCCCTTGGTTTCCGAAGGAAGGAACAGTAAGTCTGGATGCATGGCAGAAGGTGGGACAAGAAATTAAAAATCAAATTAAAATACGTGGTCCCACCGCCTGCCCTCCAGGTACCATGCAGGTTTGGGAAGATATTCGAGAGGCATTAGACCCTCAACACTCCTTTGAGTTGATCTCGATAGCCTCCCAAGAACCTCCAGATGAGCTTGAAGTCCATGATTTACCTAAAAAGACAGGGACCTTAGAGGATTATATCCGCCTCTGCCTGGAGATAGGCTCTTCTTATATTCAGGGTGTTACATTAGCCGCAGCTCTAAAAGGCATTTCCCCTTAGGAAATGCAAAAGTGTATGCTGCAGAGGAGGAATAACAAAAAACAGACCTCCTTTTAGTGTGGCCAGGTAGGTCATTTCAAGGCTCAGTGCCCTCAGTTAGTGGACAAACAGGTTAAAAATGGAGAGATCAATAAAAAACCTCCCTCATTATGCCCGAAATGCCAGAGAGGTTATCATTGGGCAAATGAATGCCACTCTCAAAAGGACAAATTTGGGCACGTTATCCAGGGAAACTGGAAGCGGGGCTCACTGCAGCCCCAACAAACAATAGCAGCCATGATCCCCCAGATGTCCAATCTCTGGCTAATACTGCCGACCTCCCAGGCATCGATAAGCTATTCCTTGGTACCCTTGCCAGTGCAGGACTAGATTTGGCCCCAGACAGTCTGGTATATTTGGAGACAGGAGAGCCCCCTAAGGCCTTAACCACAGGCATATGGGGACCTCTGCCAAAAGGAACCTGGGGTTTACTCATAGGGCGTTCTAGTTAGATTATGAAGGGGTTAATAGTACACCCAGGGGTAATTGATGAAGATTATACAGGAGAAATAAAAATTATGGTGTCATTGAAGGAGGGAATTTTACATTTTTTGCCTAAGATACCTATTGTCCAGCTGGTTATAATCCCCAGAGCTAACACCACCAACCCCGTTGTAAAGGGCAATAGCGGTGGTTTTGGTTCCACTGATATTTGCTGGACTCAATATCTGCAGACAAGCCATGCATGACTTTACTTACACAAGGCTGTGACTTTGTGGGACTTGTTGAAACAGGCGCTGATGTCTCAGTTATTGCAAAACAGCATTGGCCATGGCACTGGCCTCTTACAGACTCAGCCGTCCCAATCAGAGGAGTGGGACAAGCCCATTCCCCACAACTCAGCGCCATGTTTCTAAATTGGTCTACATCAGAGGGGCATCAAGGAACTTTTCAACCGTTCGTTCTGGATATAGATGTTAACTTGTGGGGCCAAGATGTACTGACTGACATGGGAGTCACACTTAACACCACTCCAGTACCTTTACAAAATCAAACAGCTGTGGTTATGGCATTAATGAAGAAAATGGGCTATCACCCAGGAAAAGTACTGGGAAAAGATTTACAAGGGGATCCTGCACCTGTTCAACCTAAAGCTCAAACTTCCCGAGCAGGACTGGGTTTTCTAATGGGCCACTGAGAGTCCCTCATGTGCTGCCTATTGAGTGGAAAAATAATGATCCTGTGTGGGTCGATCAGTGGCCCTTACCTAAGGAGAAACTAGAGGCAGCGGCAGCACTCACAAATGAGCAGCTGCTTTTGGGTCATTTAAAGGAATCTTATAGTCCTTGGAATACTCCTATATTTGTGATTAAAAAGAAATCAGGAAAGTGGAGGCTACCACAAGATTTGAGGGTGGTAGACGCTACCATAAAACCAATGGGAGCCCTCCAACCTGGGCTTCCCACACCCTCATCTATACCTTTACAATACAAGCTCATTATTGTAGACTTAAAAGATTGCTTTTTCACCATCCCATTAGCCCCGCAGGATTGTGAAAGATTTGCTTTTTCTGTTCCTAGTATTAATCACAAGAAACCAGCTAAGAGGTATCAGTGGCAAGTCTTGCCACAGGATATGGCTAATAGCCCCACCCTGTGCCAAAGGCTATGTGGCAAAGGCCCTTGCCCCTTTCCGTGCTGATTCGAACCTACAATATATTGCATTCATTATATGGATGATATCCTTCTTGCAGCAAAAACTGAGAGCCTATTGCAAGAGGCCTTTCAAGATTTGATTCTTAAATTGCAACAATTTAACTTAGTTGTCGCTCCAAAAAAGGTACAAAAAATGGAGCCTTTTGAATATTTGGGCTTATCATTGAAAATAAAAAGATTCGGCCTCAAAAGATTACCATTAGAACTCAGTCCCTCAAAACATTATATGATTACCAAAAACTTTTGGGGGTATTAATTGGATAAGACCTTTTTTACACATTACTGCTGATGATCTAAAACCTTATTTGACACCCTTGAAGGAGACAGTGCACCCTCTTCTACTCGTATCCTATCTGAGGAAGCTCAAAAGGCTTTACAGCTCGTTAATGACAAACTATCCCAAGCTCATGTAAATCAGTATGACCCTGAACAGCCTGTTTACTTGATCTTGCTAATGCTTTCACAATTGCCAGCTGCTTTTATATGGCAGGCTCAGAGGCTTTTAGAGTGGATACATCTGGCCTTACACTGATTGCATGTCATTAATGACTATACTGAACCGCTAGCTCAATTAATTTTAATTTTAAAGGGCCATCAGCAAATTATCCACATGGTTGGCAAGGAACCTGACTATATCATATTGCCCATGTTAACTGCTGAGAAAGCACAGGCCCTATTTAATACAAACTTAAATTGGCAAATAGCCTTGTCTTGCTTCCCAGGACAACTCAAATATCATCTGCCAGCAGACAGACTTCTGCAATTTTTTCCACCACATCCATTTTCAATTCAACGACTGGTCCACAAACCTTTGGTTAATGCAATTACTATATTGGGAGATGCCGACAAAACTGGGCATATAGGAATTTATAAAGAATCTCCATACAGAGAAGCCTCTTACCAAGGATATTACCCTACAAAGTCAGTACAAAGAGCTGAGTTAAAAGCTGTTCAATTAGCCCTGCAGGTGTATTCTGAACCATGCAATCTGTACACTGACAGCCATTACGTGGCACGAGCAGTCCCCTCTCTGCCCCAAGCTTATTTACTTACCAATGATGAAGAACTATATCACCTGTTCTCTAGCATTCAGCAACTCTTGAGGTCTAGGCAAGCTCCAATATTTATTTCTCATATAAGAGCTCACACCAAATTGCCAGGACCTCTGTCCAGAGGTAATGACATCACAGATATGATCACTCATACATACATAGTCAATGTCACTAATAAACAAATGGCTATACATAGTCACGCTAAATTTCACCAAAATGTGTTGGCCCTACGCTGACAGTTCCGTATAACCAGAGAAGAGGCCCGTCAAATAGATGGCGGGGTGTGAGCCGATTCCTATTGATTTTGAGGGGTGTTCTCTGCACCTCCTGGATTTTGATGCTTGTTCCCCTTGCTATATTAGGGAAATTCTCTACAATAATCCTCTCCAGTATACCTTCTGCTCCTATTTCTCTTTCTTCTTCTTCTGGAATCCCAATTATTCTAATGTTGTTT
>ML099373.1:0-49107 GCA_003697995.1 Taxidea taxus jeffersonii
TAAAGATACAAACATAGTGATCTGAAGGGGCACGTGTACCCGAATGTCTATAGCAGCAATGGCCACAATAGCCAAGTTATGGAAAGAAGCTAGATGTCCTTTATGAGATGAATGGATAAAGAATAAGTGGTATATATATACAATGGGATACTATGCAGCCATCAAAAGAAATGAAATCTTATCATTTGCAATGACATGGATGGAACTAGAGCATATTATGCTTAGCGAAATATGTCAATTTGAGAAAGAAAACTATCACATGATCTCCCTGATATGAGGAAGTGGAGATGCAACGGGGGTGGGAGTTAAGGTGGTAGGAAAAGAAAAAATGAAACAAATGGGATGGGGAGGGAGACAAACCAAAAAGTGATTTTTAATGTCATAAAACAAACTGAGGGGGTTGGGGGGGAAAGGGTTGGGAGAGGGTGGTTGGGTTACATTATATGTTTAAATAAAAAAGCTTAAAGAAAAAAAAAAGAATACAGACTCATCTAAAAGTGAAGAGGATGTTGGTACTTAAATGCACAATATTAAGAACTATTTTTAAAAATATATAAAACACTGGCTGTACATTTTATTTTGTCCTTATTTAAAAAAATAAGGATTTTATTTATTTATTTGAGAGAGAGAGATAATAAGAGAGGGAGCATGAGCAGGAGGGAGATAAATAAGCAGGCTCTCCACTGATCAGGGAGCCCAATGTGGGGCTCAATCCCAGCATCCTGGGATCATGACCTGAGCTGAAGGCAGACACTTAGCCAGCTGTGCCCACCCAGACTCCCCTATTTTATTTTTAAAGATTTATTTTAGAGAGAGAGAGAGAACAGGACTGGGAGGGACAGAGGAAGAAGGAGAGAGAATCTCAAGCAGACTCCACACAGAATGGGGAGGCTAAGCAGGGCTCAATCTCACATCCTTGAGATCATGGACTGAGCTTAAAGCAAGAGTCAGAAGCTTAAGTAACTGTGCCATCCAGGCGCCCTGTGGCTGTACATTTTATTTTATGTATTTATGTATTTAATAGAGAGAGAGAGAGAGAGAGAGCACATGGATGGGGAGAGGAACAGAGGGAGGGAGAGAATCACCAAGAAGACTTCCTTCTGAATGCAGAGCCCCACCCCCGGGCTCTGTATCCCACCACCCATGAGATCACAACCCAAGCTGAAACAAAGAATCTGATGCTCAACCTACTGAGATACCCAGGTTCTCCAAGGCTATACATTTTAAATCATACCTATCCTATAGTAACAAACAGTATTTGGTTGCATTTGTAATTGATTCTGTAAATGTTAATATCAAAATCCTATGTGTTCACAAAATATGCCTCCAATGAGGCAATAAACAAACTTACTGGTCATTTCTGCTTCATTAGGATCTTATATAAAACCCTCTGTAGGGATTCTTCAGAATTCTTTCTTTGCTCTAGTGTGGAAGCCTGGAGAATGAAGAGTTCCCCATGATATTTTGCAGGCCACAGATACTATACATGATTCTTGTTTCCAGTTGGCAGTTTTTATCTGGGCATTGAATTGGGCAATCCTTATGGAAGTTAACTTAATATTTAGCCATAATTACTTCTGCTGATGGTTACTACTATCCATAGACAAAGAGATCCTACTATTTTCACGTTTCTTACTTTTTATTATGAAATTCAAAGATTAAAGATAATACTGGCAGAATTATTAGAAAAATAAAGTTGTCTACAGCAAGGTCTGTGTATTTCTTTACTGTTTTTCATATACTTAAAATAGTTCAAAGTTCCAAACCCAGCTAAAGTATATTTGTACTATGTATTTTCTTCAAGTAAAAGGGTAATATCTTTGAGAGTTCATGGCACACAGAGAAATACCAGTGATGTGGTGATGGATGAAATGTGCCCTAATTTTCAAAAAAGAGCAAGCAGATTTTATGTTCATTACCAAATTTTAGAATACATTTATTAAGCAGAAAGCAGTGATTACTAGAACCAATGTGGAGTACTTAGGAACTATATGCCAAACTTACATAATTCCCTTTAAAAAATTATTTGGTCATAGTAATAAGAATACTTAATATGAGCTCTATCCTCTTAAGGTTTTAAGTGCACAGGGCACCCCAGTGGCTCAGAGGGTTAAGCCTCTGCCTTTGGCTCAGGTCATGATCTCAGGGTCCTGGGATCGAGCCCTACATCAGCCTTTCTGCTCAGCTTGGAGCCTGCTTCCCCACCCCCCACATCCATCTGCCTCTCTGCCTACTTGTGATTTCTCTGTCAAATAAATAAATAAAATATTTTAAAAAATTTAAGTGCACAATACAATCTTGTTGACTATAGGTAAAATATTGGACAGCAAATCTCTAAAACTTCCACATCTTGCCTAATTGATATTGTATTTCCATTGATTAATAACTCCCCATATTTCCTTCCTTATAGCCCCTGACAGCCACATCCAGATTCTATGAATTTGACTATATTAGATAACTCTTATAAGTTGAATCATGCAGTATTTATCTTTCTGTTACTGGTTTATTTTACTTAGCATAATGACCTGAAGCTTCATCCATGTTGTTGCATATTGAATAATTTCTTTCTTTATTAGCCCAATTAATATTCCATTGTAAATATATACCACATTTTCCTTATGCATTCATCTGTTGGTATAAATTTAAGTTGTTTCCACCCCTTGATTATTGTGAATAGTGCTGCAACATGACAGTTTTAAATCTGGAGTTTAATTATTTTTGAAAAATACTCAGAAGTGTATCATATTGTACTTCTACTTGTAATTTTCTGAGGAAACTCTATGAGAGTTCTCATAGTAGTTAAACCATTTTACATTCCCAAGAAGTGTATCAGAATTCCAGTTTCTTCACATTGTTGCCAACACTTACTGTCTTTTGTTTATTCTGACAAATAGCCATCCTGACAGGCATGACGTTTTACTGTTGATTACTGGTGTTCAGCATTATTTCACATACTCATTGGCCATTTATATGTCTTCTTTGGAGTAATGTCTATTAAACTTCTTAGTTATTTTTTATTTTTTTCCTTAGGTAATTTTTAAAAACTGTACTATTTGTTTTGTTTGTTTGCTGTTGTGTTATATGAGTTCCTTATATATTTTATTATGAACCTCTTATTAGATATATGGTGTGCAAATATTTTCTCCTATTCTGTAGGTTACCTATTATTCTGTTGATTGTTTCCCTTGTTGTTCAAAAGCTTTTTAGTTTGATGTAGTTCCTTTAGTCTATTTTTTCCTGTGTTTTTTTGTCATATTCATGAAATCATTGTCAAGATCAAGGTTATAAAACTTTTATCATATTTTTAAAATTATTTTTTAGATTTATTCATTTGAGAGATATACAGAGACATGGACAGAGGGAGCACAAGCAGGGGGAGAGGCAGAAGGAAAGGGAGAAGCAGACTCCCCACTGAGCTGGGAGCCTGACACGGGGCTCAATCCCAGGACCTGGAGATCATGACCAAGCCAAAAGCAGACAACAATTTTAACCACCCAGGTGCCCCTTCTCATGTTTTATCATAGAAGTTTTACAGTTTCAGGTCTTGTGTTTAAGTCTTCAATCCATTTTAATTCAATTATTTTGTGCATGGTATAGGATAAGGTTCCAATTTCATTTTTATGTGTGACTATCCTGTTTTCCCAACATCATTTGCTGAAGATACTGTCTTTTTCCCATTGTGTATTCTGGGGGCAAAGATCATTTGACAAAATATATGTGGATTTATTTTTGGTCTGTTCCATTGGCCCATGTGTCTGTCTTTATGCCAGTACCATACTGTTTTGTTTATTGCAAACTTTTTGAATATTTTGAAATCAGGAAGTGATACACTTCCAGCATTACTCTTCTTTCTCAAGATTGATTTGGCTATTCATGGTCTTTTGTGGTTTCATATGACTTTTACAATTATTTTTTCTATTTATGTAAAAAAAGACCATTGTAGTTTTGGTAAAGATT
The DNA here is from genome assembly GCA_003697995.1 of Taxidea taxus jeffersonii. Lineage (NCBI taxonomy): Eukaryota > Metazoa > Chordata > Mammalia > Carnivora > Mustelidae > Taxidea > Taxidea taxus. Next base: position 3,958 of record ML099373.1, read on the forward strand.
TCATTGAATCTGTAGATTTCTTTGGATCATATGAAAATTTACACCATATTATGTCTTCCAGTTCATGAACACAGATGACGTTTCATTTTCTGTGTCTTTAATTTATTTCATCAGTGTGTTCTAATTTTTAGTACACAGGGCTTTCACTTCCTTAGTTAAATTTATTCTTAAGTATTTTATTATTTGCTGTTATTTTAAATGGCATTTTCTTAATTTACATTTCTGATAGCTTGTTAGTGTATAAAATGCAACTAATTTTTGTATGTTGATTTTGTATCATGACACTTAACTGGATTTATTTGTTCTCACAATTTTTAATGGAGTTTTTAGGGTTTTCTTAAATGAGATTGTGTCACATGCAAACAGGGATAATTTTACCCCTCCTTTCTGATTTAAATGCCTTTTTTTCCTTTTCTTTCCTAATTGCACTGGATAGCTCTTTCAGTATTATTTTTGAATACATGTGGCAGGAGTGATCATCCTTGTTTTTTTCTGATCTTATACAAAATATTTGTATGAATTTGGCATCAGGTTAATTTTGATTTCATAAAATGAGTTTAAAGGTGTTCCCTCTTCTTCAGTGTCTTGGAAGAGTTTGAAGAGGATTGACATGAATTCCTTTTCAAATGTTTGGGAGAATTTACCAGTGAAGACATTGGATCTGGGCTTTTCTTTGTTTTGGGGCACTTGATTACTAACTCAATCTCCATGCTGGTTATAAGTTTATTCCAGATTTCTATTTTTTCATGATTCTGACTTGGTAGTTTGTATGGTTCTGTGAATTTATTAATTTCTTCTAGATTATCCAACCTGTTTGCATATAACTGTTCATAGTAGTCTCTTATGATTCTTTTATTTCCATGGAACCAGTTGTAATATTTGTTCTTTAATACCTGATTTTATTTAAATCTATCTTATTGGGGCACCTAGGTGACTAAGTCAGTTAAGTGTCTGCCTTCAGTTCAGGTCATGATCTCAGGGCCTTGGGATGGAGTTCCATGTCCAGCTCCCTGCTCAGCAGAGTGTCTGTTTCTCCCTCTCCCTTTGCTGTGTCCCACCCCCAACCTCCACTCATGTTCTCTCTTTCTCTCTAAAATAAATAAATAAAATCTTTAAAAACAAACAAATAAATAAATATCTCTAATTTGCTTAGTCTAGCTAAAGTTTTACAATTATATCTTTTCAAAAACCAACTTTTAGTCTTATTGATTTTTTTCTGTTATGTTTCCATGCTCTATTTCATTAATTTCTGCTTTCATTTTTCTTATTTCCTTTGTTTGGTAAATTTGGGCTTAATTTGTTTTTATTTTTCAAGCTCCTTGTAGTATAATGTTAGATTGTCTATTTAAGATCTTTTTTTTCTTTTTCAATGTAGATGTTTATTGTTAAAAACCTCTCTCTTAACACTGCCTTTTCTTCATTCTATAAGTTTTAGTATGTTCTTTTTCATTTAATTTGGCTTGAAATCATACTCTTTTCAATTTTTTTATGTGACCCACTGGTTGTTGTTTACTTTCCACATATTTGTGAATTTTTCAGTTTTCCTCCCATTATTGATTTCTAGTTTCATATTTATGTGGTCAAAAAAGATACTAGACATTATTTTAATTTTCTTGAATTTATTAAGCCTTGCTTTGTGACCCTAACATGTGATTTATCTTGAATATATTCTGTGTGTGTTTCAGAAGAATGTTTAGTCTGCTGTTATTAGATGGAATGCTCTGCATATGTCTGTCAGCTTCATTTGTTCTATAATGTTATTTAAGTCCTCTATTTCCTTATTGACTTTCTGTCTAGATGTTCTTTTCACTATTGAGAGTAGCATTTTGAATTCTACCGGTTGTATTGTTGTCCACTTTTCCCTTCGGTTGTGTCAGTGTTTGCTTTACCTATTTAGGTATCCTGATGTGGGGTGCATATATATTTCTAATTGTGATACTTCCTTAGTGGATTGACACTAACATTATTATATAAAGTTATTGTCTCTTGTCACACTTTGTGACTTAAAGTCTATTTAGTCTGGTATATTTTTTTAAAGATTTTATTTATTTATTTGACAGACAAAGATCACAAGAAGGCAGAGAGGCAGGCAGAGAGAGAGAGAGGAGGAAGCAGGCTCCCTGCTGAGCAGAGAGCCCGGTGTGGGGCTCGATTCCAGGACCCTGAGATCATGACCTGAGCCAAAGGCAGAGGATTAACCCACTGAGCCACCCAGGTGCCCCGGTATAATTTTTTAAAAGATTTTATTTATTTGTCAGTGAGAGAGAAAAAAGAGAGCACAAGCAGGTGGAGCAGCAGGCAGAGGGAGATGCAGGCAGAGGGAGAAGCAGGCTCCTCACTGAGCAAGAAGCCTGATGTGGACTCAATCCCAGGACCCTGGAATCATGATCTGAGCAGATGCTTAACTGACTAAGCAACCCAGGTGTCCATAGTTTTTTAATCCAATCAGCCATTCCATGCTTTTTGTTTGGAGAATTTAATCCATTTACATTGAAAGTAATCACCAGTGGAAGGATTTGTCTTGTCAGTCTTGTAATTATTTTGTCTGTCTTTTATTGCTCCTGCTGTCTTCCTTTGCATTTTGCTGTCTCTTTTTGTACTGGCATGTCTTTTTTCTCTTTTTCTTTTATGTAATTTCTACATCTATTTTGTTTTGTGAACCTTGAGAACTACATAAAATGTCTTATATTTGTCACAGTTTATTTTAATCTGATAACAACTTAACTTCAATCACATAGAAAATATCCACTCTAACTTATCTACCCCAACACACTTTGTTTTTATCGTCAAAATTTATATCTATTTATAATATGTATCTCTTCACATATTTTTAGTTATAGTCATAGTTTGTCTTTTTTTTTAAGATTTTATTTATTCATCAGAGAGACAGCACAAGCAGGAGGAGCAGCAGGCAGAGGGAAAGCAGGCCCCCACAGAGCAAGGAGACCAATTTGGGACTTGATCCCAGAACTCTGCGATCATGACTTGAGCTGAAGGTGTGCACTTAACCAACTGAGCACGCAGGCTTCCCCATAGTTTGTCTTTTAACTTTTATATTGGAATTAACAGTGATTTACCTACCACCATTTCATTAATACAGTGTTCTGTATTTGCCCATATATTTAACCTTAAGCAATGATTTTGTGATCAGGTGACTGTTTTGCTTCTTTTTGTTCAACTTGTAGAACTCCCTAAGATATCTTATGAGGCAGGTCTAATTGTAATACTCTGTCTCAGATTTTGTTTCTTTTTCTATGCTCCATGTTTGAAGGGCAGTTTTTTGAGATATAGTTATGGAATAATAATGGATATAGTTTTTGGGTAGAATATTTTTTTCTTTCAGCTCTTTTATTATATCACCCCACTCCCTTTTATTCTGCATGGTTTCTGCTAAAAAAATCACTCATAGTCTCATGAGGGCCCCCTTGTATGTAATGAGTCACTTTTCTCTTGTTGTTTTCAATTTTCTCTCTTTTTGTCTAACTTCACACAATTTAATGACCTTGCGCTCAGTGAAAATTTCTTTAAGTTCATCTTGTTTGGTGTCTTTGGCGTCCTTCAAAATAGATGCTCTTTGTTCCCCAGATTTGGGGAGTTTTCAGTCAGTTTTCTTTTATTAAAAATATCTTCCAGTTTTATTGTGAAATAATTGACATGCATCACTACGTTTAAAGCATACATCATTGTATTTGATTTACATATGTTGTGAAATGAATACCACAACAGGTTCAACAAACATGCATCTTCTCATATGGATAAAATCAAAAGGAAAGAATAAAGGAAAACTTATCCTCGTGATGAGATTCTTAGAATTTGTTCTCAACTTTTCTATATATCATACACTAATGTTAGCTATAGTCATCATGGTGTACATGAAATTCCTCATACTTATTTTTAACTGGAAGTTTGTATCTTTTGACGACTTTCTTCCAATTCCCCCTCCCCAAAACCTTTTCTTCTGTAACTGTAAGTCTAATTTTTTCTTTTCTATAGTTTGCTTAAATTCCACATAAAAGAGACCATAAAGTATTTGCCTGTCTCTGATGTATATCACTTATAATGTCTTCAAGGTCCATCCATGTTGTCACAAATACAAGTATTTCCTCATTTTCTATGATTAGATAATATACACTGTATCTATTTTTTTTCAGACATAAAAGGAAGATATGAGATATATACATATATGTGCATTATATATGTATACATATAATATGTGTATATCTAAAATATATAATGTATATATAATGTAAATATAATATATATAATGTGTATAATATATATATGTATAATGCATATATATATAATGTATATATCTCTAAACTTCCTTATCCATTCATCCAGGATATTTGACAATGGAGAAAAGATAGTCTCTTCAACAAATGGTGCTGGTATAATTGTATATTTACATGTAAAATAATGAAACTGTTCCCATATCTTATATCACTCACAAAAATGAACTCAAAATGAAAAAAAAAAAAAAGACTTAAACGTAAGTCCTGAAACTGGGACCTATCCAGCTCATTGTTTAGGGACCTGTATAAGACCTGAGTGTGCACTGAATTCCCTGGAAAGGTGAGTCCACCAGTCTTGCTTTGCAGACAATAGAATCCATGGATTGTGCTCTCTGTTTGTCATTTTAGAGGTGCTAAATGGTCTGTGCCACTTCCTGTGTTCTCTGGTTAGGTTCCCTGTTTGGACAGGTTGAAGGCTGTATTCAGTGCTAGTAGAGCCAAGAATTAAATTTCCTGTCCAGGCATAGCAAAAAAATAAAATTCCCTCATCTTAATTCAAGCCAACCTGCAAGTTAACCTAGCTGAACAGGGTCACTGGCTTTGCCTTGAAAACTATGAGTTTTGTCTTCCCTTCTTTCAGCTTGAGTGTGGCTAGATCACACAGCTTTCAGGTGTTTTCATTATCCCTTCTGGTCAGATTGGTCCAGAAGACACTCTCCACAGAGGGTGGGGTTATTTCTCAGCGCTCTTACCTGGACAGGAGAGAGATGGACCACTCTAGCCTACTCTTTGTTTTTCAAATAAGATCTCTGGTTGAGAGGGGCTAGGAGGTACCTTCAATCTTGTCTATGAATGAATATCCCTGCCTGTGCATAGCACAGGAATCTTCCACTCCCAGTACTGGCTTTGGTCTGGGAGCAATCAGTGTTGCCCACTTTACTCTTGGCTCCAGTGCCAATGAGTTATATAGCTTCTAGGAGTTGTTATCAGCACTTCTGATAGGCAAGGCTGGAAGGTACTTTTCATAGTGGTTGAGGCTGTGACTCAGCAACTTGCCTGAGCATGGGCAAACCAAATTCTAGGGCAAGGAAAACTCCTCATTTGAGGATATCAATCAGGCAGATCTGAACCTAACTGATATCCCTGATTAGAGTGTGCCCTTGACTTGGTTCAGTAGGTGAATGAAACTTCTGGTTGTGATTACTACTTAGGCACTGCAGGTATGGACTTGAAGTGCCAAGATCCATGTGCTAATTGTTGCAACCCCCTTCTTGATTCTTCATCACAGATTTCCAGTGGCTGGGCCCTATATATTCCCCTGAAATCCTTATGGTGTAAGGTCAGAGTAGGGGCTTCCACAAAGTAAGTCAGAATGCTGGGGGAAACTGGCTGTACACCACCTTTGGGTTTTCTTTTCTCACTGAAAGAGCTGGATACTCAAGGGAGACCTCTCTGTGTGATATTGCACTGTCCTGGGGGAAAGGCAATGTATTAAGCTGTAGTTGCTTCACTTACACTTCTAATGCAGTCTGTCTGGTCTCTGAGGTAGAATGGGATGCTTCAGACTCAGACCCATGATCTAGGATTATCTCAATGGTGTCTTATTCTTGAGTAGATGCTAGTTATTCTTGTTAGGGAAACAAAGTCATAAACAACCTATATTGCCATTTTAAGGACATTAGTCTCAGTCATAATTTTTTTTGAATTAGCTTTCTGGTCTTTTCTCTCTCATCTCCATCTGTGTGAGTCCATAATGTTTGATGGTGTCCCTTAACTCCCTCAAACTTTTTTCACTCTTTTTTTTCTGCCTCTGAATTATTTCCAATAACCTGTCTTCAACTTTGCTGACCCTGTTTTCTTCTTGATCTAGTCTGTTGTCCAACTTCTCTAGTGAATATTTCAGTTTAATTATTGTGTTCTTCAGCTGCGTTATTTCTGTTTGGTACTTTTTAATGTTTTCTATTTCTGTTGAAATTTTCATTTGTGAAATTTTCAGTGACCATCTTTATGACAGTATTTTGAATTCTCTGCTAAGTAAGGCATATATTTCTATTTCAATAAGGTCAATTTCTAAAGATTTATCTTATTCTTTTGTTAGTAACATTTTTGCCCAATTCTTCATTTTCCCATTAAATCTCTGTGTTGGAGTCTGCACATTAGGCAAAAAAGTTTTTTAGACCTCATACAGGAAAAAAAAAACCAACAGTCATCTTAGCTAGAGATTCTGGGATCCTTTCATAACTCTGTGCTGGTTTAATATATATATATATACATATATATATATGTATATGTATACACACACACACACACACACACACACACACACACACATAGTTCCTTGCAGTCCTTGTATGCTAGGTCCCATTGGTGCACCAGAACAAGAGAGACCAAAACCAGTTCTTTGGGCAGTATCCTGAAAATTTGGATCACTGGACACTCCATCCAACTCTTTTCCTCCCTGAAAGAATTTGGGAGCTGTTTTTTGTTTGTTTGCTTTTTACATTTTTTTTTTATCTGTTCACTCTGTGCTAAACTGGATGGTGGTGGCAGGGGTTTATGTTGACTGCCATTCCAAATATCCATTGAGGTCTTACTTGCTCCCAAGGGGATAGGTTTTATTAGGTTCCATCAGCACTCTGAGAAAGGAAAGCTAGAAGCTAATCCTTTGAACAGCTTTCAGAAGATTTGTGGTTTGGATGCCTGGAACAACTTTTTTCCTCTCCAGGGAGAAGCAGACAGCTGTACCTTCTGTGTGCTCACTCTGTGATGAGGCAGGGAAAGCAGCCATGGCTTTTGGCAACCCACATCATAATATTATTCTCCTCCAGGTGGCTAGACTGTGACAGACCCATCAGAGTTCCAAGATTGGAACTCTGTTTTTTTTGGAAATTTTTTTTGGACAGCCTTGGAGAAGCTGGAGTATTAGATGTATGGATCAACTTTTTCTCTCCCTAAAGGGAAGTTGAGAGCTGGGATTTTTCATCTACTTATTCTGTACTGAGAAGTGGGTGGAGACATGGATTCTATCAGTTGGATTTGCCAGATTTTCTAGACTGGCATGTTAGAATCCAGTCCTCTGGGGAGCCTTATGGAAGTTTGTATATCTTACATGTAAACTAACTTTTTCCCTCCCATGGGAGAAACTTGGTACCAGCATATCTCTTCCTGATCATATGTCACAATGTTGAGAACAGGGATTTTGGTGAGAGAGTATCCTGAATCTCCTTATTGGCTTCAGTGAGTCTAATTTTATGTTTACTTGGAGGTATGGGAGCCTTTCAGTTAGTTTCTGGATTTCTCATGAAGGGAACTTGTCCATGAATTGTTGCTGAATAGGTGTGTTTGTAGGGGGAAAGGAGGATCTAGGGCTTCCTCTTCACCATCTCGCTGATGTCACACCACACATTATTTCATTTTATGGTAGGCTTGCTAGACTTAACATTTATCCTTGATTTTTGGAATTCATTGGACAAAAATTTGTTGTTACAACCTAGTGGGGAAAAATGAGGTACATAGGCTGAATAATGCTGATTGGATTACTCTACTCAAAAATAATATATTGTTGACAATCTGAAGGCCAAACTCTACTTTTTAAAAATTTTATTTATTTATTTGTGTGTGTGTGTGTGTGTCACAGAGAGAAAGAGAGAGAGAGAGAGCAAGAGAGAGCACAAGCTGGGGAAGTGGCAGGCAGAGAGAGAAGCAGGATACCTGCTGAGTAAGAGGCCCAATGTAGGACTCATCCCAGGACCCTGGAATCATGACTTGAGCTGAAACCAGACAATTAACTGACTGAGCCACCCAGGCATCTCTGAACACCAAATTTTAAAAATATGTCCCAAAACTTTGTTTTGACTTTTTCAAGTTTAATTTTAAAAGTAAATAGTAAATACCTTAATACAAACATGCAAATTATGCCTATATGGATAGTTAGTATTGTGGATATTATTGGGTGTCATATTTTAGGAAAAAGTTGAACTCAGGGGAAGATGAGAAACATGCTGGTAAAAAAGGAATGTTACCTGAGGAACTTAAAGGAATAGAAGATGTTTAGCCTGGAAAATAGAAATTTTGAGAAGAGAGTATGAGATCTGTTTCCTACAGTTCAAATTATACTACTATATATTATATGTAGACTTAATTTGTATTGCTTAAAGTAGAACATAGAAAAATCGATGGAAATTATAGAAAACCAGATTTGAATAAAAGAACAAATTTCTAATAATGGAATATTCTGCTTCTCATAACAGTCAGCTTCTTCATCTCTAGAAAATGATTTATCTCAAGTTGGATGGCCCTTTGTATAGCATGCTATAGAAGGGATTAGGACATTGGATGGGTAGCTATTATTCTGGACCAATTATGAAATCACTTTGTCTCTTAGATTTTACTAAGAGGAGGCTATGGTTACTTTCAAATGTATCTTGCCATTCCTCCTGACTCATAATCTTAGTTGATGAAAACAAATATTTTAGCAGGCTATAATATTACCAGTGACTGCAGATGTACAGAATGTTTTAAACAAAGGTATACATCCCAGCTAAATGTCAAGTCTGAAGGTGTGGCTATAAGAAAAAAGAAGAGGAAATGAAGGACAGCAGACAAGGAAATTAATGAGGTTAAAGTCTTAAAGGTGGGAAAGTAAGTAACAAGTATAATTCCAAAAGATCATATGAATAAGGAGATGTGAATGACACAAGAACATTAAATTGGTACAATTCGATGGAAAATGTATCCGAATTCATTTGAAGTCCCGTTTGAAACTAGATTGCATTTAACCTTGAATATCTCATTTTGTTTTAATAACATTGTGACTAATGCACACTGCCGAGTACAACCCACAAATTTGAAGCATGTGTCCAGCTGTGTTTTTCCAATTAGTATAGAATTTCTACTGGAGTTTTACCTATTTGCCATTTTGAGTCTATAAAGGGGAAAGAAAGCTAAAATTCCACTTGACGAATAAGTTAAGGTCTAAGAGAAATATCAGAAGTAGATCATATTTGATATGAAATAATAAGGCTTATTCACCACAACTCAGGAATTTGATTATATATTTAATACAATTTTACTATATTATTATTTTTCTTTCCATATAACTTCTATTCTCAAAATGATACATTACTGCTATGGTATCACTGGTAAACAACTGAGCAGAGTTTTAGGGTGGGGCAGTTACACAATATTGTGACTTATTTTTATTGTTGAAAAAGAAGTATAATTCTCAAAATGTTACCATATATTGAAGTTGCAAAAGGGAGACTGAAAATAATGCAAAATGCTAAAATCCCAGAGAAATTAGAAATTAAAACTTGGGATCAACAAAGTAAAAAAAAATGACCTACATACTTTGATTATTCTATTATCACCAAACCAGTGTTTCATTTTCTTTTAGTCATTCTCAGGCTAAGAAGGACACTAAGCATGAATTTGTTTTGCCAGAATACATGGACAGACAAAATCCATGTGGTATTTATAAATGACATTATATAAAAAAATGAAGCACTGCCTAAACTACTAAATGCTGATTGCAATATTCTATTTTGTTTCTTGTAAATAATTTATAGAAAAACTTAATCAAAGCTACTTCGAGATAGGAAATTAGGGTTTATGCTACTTTAATCATTTATAGTATAATGGTTAAAAGATGCACTCTCGATTCTAACCCTCAGGGCTTGAATCTACACTTGATCAAGTTATTAACTAAATCATTCTGTGCCTGTCTCCTAATCTATAGAGTGGGCAAAATAGTATTGTCTAATTCTTAGATTTTCATGAGAATTAAAAAGGAAAATACTTTAAAAGTGTCTAGCAGTCTCTGGTACAAAGTAAGCACTCAATAGTGATCACAGTTATTATTAATAATCATATTTGTCTATCCTAATGAGGGAGTTCTGTCCCCACAGACTATTCAACCAATCTACCTCTGCTGACAGAAGCAGTTAAAATTCAGGTTCTGGAAAACAATGGTTAAGGTTTTCCACAGTTGGACTTTTATTCCCACTTTAGATTTAGAAAAAAAGAAGTACAGAATAGAGATTGAAAAGTCTTTCTGTATTAAAAGGAAAGATGTCCACACTTAAAATTTTTTGAATTATACTAAGAAAAGGCAAAGTTTTATATGCATCTAGAAAGAAAACACACATACATACCATACTACTTAGAGGAATAAAAATCATACTATATTCAAATAGTCTTGGACTCCATTACTTACTTTCATATAGAGCTTAATATTAAAAATGCATATGAAGGTTTTTCCTATCATATAAATTTTATTTCTAGATATATGAAGGTTTATATTCTACTGCCAAACTCTCAATTTTCTTTTATTGCTCAAGGCAGTTGTTACAGAACTATACCCTATTATTGGGCATATCAAAATTGACTTAGATATGTTCTCTCAGAATCTTGGTTACTACAGATAATCTTGCTAACCCTTGCTAATTGGTTAATGGATGACAAATTGTTAATGTGTTATATTTTCCTGGCAACATACTTCATTTTGCTAGAGGTCTTTAAGACATCACCAGAACCATTATCTTTGAGCCATAATTTCTACATCTAGCATAAGAAGTGAAATCTATGCTCTTATCTCATAGAATTACTAAAGATTAAGTGAAATTCTTATAAGACTTTGAAAATTATGAAGTTCTATACAAACGTAAAGATCACTCATTCCCCCACTAACTCACTCACCTAACAATTATTTATTGTGCACTTAAAATATGCCAGGTACCATTCTAGGACCTTGGGATAGATCAGTGAACAAAGCTATCTGCCTTGTGCAGATTCTAGTCTTACAGTTGAAGACTCACAAATAATATATAGAACAAATAAATCATATAATCCATTAGAAAGTTATAAGTGATATAGGAAAAAAAGTAGAACAGTGTAAAGAGAATTGGGATTTTGGTGGAAGAGTTTACAATTTTAATTGCAGTGTACCTCATGGAGAAAGTAATGAGAAAAAAGACTTCAAGGACTTGAAGAAGTGAGCCATGTGGATATTTGCAGAAGAAATGTTCCAGACAGCAGAGCAAATAGGGTGAATACTTTAAGGATAATTAGTGTATGGCAATTACAAAAAAGAAAGATACCAGTGTGATTAGAATAGAATAAACAAGGAAGATAGAAGTAGACAGTATAGACAGCATTAAAGAAGAAATATGAAGGATTAAAAGTAAGGGAAAATTGATCATATAGGGCCTTGTAAGTCACTTTGATGATTTTGATTCTACTTGGAGTAAAATGGGTAGCCACTGAAAATCCCTGAGCAGAGTGATGAGACCCAACTACTCTTACAATCACGCTGAAAGTACACTATAGAGAGCAAAGAAGGGCAGCGGCATAAATCAAGTTAGGAGGCTGATTCAGTAATCCAGATGAGAGATGATGGTGGTGATAGGGGGAAAGTAATTAAAAGTGGTCAGATTCTGGGTATAATTTTGAAGATAATGCCAACAGGCCCTTCTGGTTAGTTGGATGTGGGTTGTGAGAAAAAAAGGGAGAATAAAAGCTTACTTTGAGGTTTTTGGCCTAAATGGAAGAATTGGTTTGTGATTTACTTAATGATGGAAGGTTGAAGATAGAGAAAATGAAAGTGTGAAGATCAGGAATTCAGTTTATCAGTTAGACACTCAGGTGAAAATGTTGTTTAGGTAGTTGAATATAGATATGGGTCTTGACTTTGAAAGAGATATGTGAGCTGGAGATAATAAATGTAGGTATTATTGGCATATGGATGTTATTTAAAATTGTAAGAGTGGAGGGATCTCCAATGTGAGCTCAGCTCTAGGGAATTCCAATACTAAGCATTTTGGGAAAGGAGTTTTAAAAAATGCTAACAAAAGGACTAAAAAGTAATAAGTGAGTAGCTAGAAGTTAAATCATGATAATGTGGTATCTTGGAAGTCAAGTGAAGAGAAAGTATCAAGGAAGAGGGAGTGATTGACTAAATACTGCTAGTAGATGAAGTAAGATGAGAGGTGATCACTGAAGTTTCAACAAGCAGTTTTGGTAGAGTAATGATGGATAAAGTCTGGATTGAAGTATGTTTAAGAGAATGGAAAGGGAAGAATTCAGTAACAAATAAAGACAGCTTTTTAAGGGAGTTTTGATGCTAAGGGGAGAAAAGAATCTGAACTATAACTGGCAATAAATGTATGAACAAAAAAGAATTTTATGATATGTATTTTCAGAAAGGTTTTAAAAATAGTATAAAAGAATAATAAAAACATGCTGGCAGGAATTATACATTAAGGAGGAAAAATATTCTACAGAAAATAGAGATGATTAATTCATGGAGTGGGGAAGAGAGGGTGAAATCTAGTGCACAAGTGAAGAAAACTGACTTTAGATAAAAGTGTGGATAATTCATCAATTGTAACATTTGGGACAGCAGAATATAATAATTTGGGTGAAAGATTCTGACTTTTGAAACTTCAAGTCTCTGAAGGCTGTGTAAGAAATAGTTTGGAACATAGGGCCTTGCAACCCCTCTCAAATTTTACTGTGAAAAAAAAAGTAAGCCAGCAAATCTGCTACTAGTTGGATTACTTTGAATTTTTGTATTTAACTCATGGAGCCTCAGTTTCATCCAGAAAATGAAAAGAATGGTCCCTAACACTTTTCATCTCTAGCAGTTTGTGATGCTACAGTGTGCACTTGTCTAGATTTCATAGCTGAAAAACAGTCTATTCTCTCTGGTGCTTTTTTTCATAGGTTGACTTGGTGTATGGCCTTGAGCATGCCACAGCTAAACCAACCACAGTTACTTTTAGAAGGAGGCCTGCATTATGGACAGCCACATACACATTTTCCTTCAGTCCTATCTTATTTGAAAAGAGACAAATAGAATAATAACTATTTTCCTCACAGTAGTATGGGGTAGATATATAAGAAAGAATTTTAAGAGATGCATAGAATGTATTCCGAGATATTTTATAGCACTTTTAAAAACTGGAAATTATTAACTACATAAAAAGTTTGCAGACTATCTGGTCTTTTATTCCTGCACACGGAAGTTTTTGACTTAATTCAGGATTGCTTCTTTCTTCTACTATTTCTTTGTCATTTTTATTTTTATCATGAAATTGGCATACTCATATTCATGCTTGACTTTTGTCCTAGGAATTTATTCCAAACTTTGTTATTCTTCACATGAAGTACTTCAGCTTTTCTTTGTTTACTCCTAGATTTCTAATTTTAGATGTGATCCCTGGAGGCAACAAATTCTCAAATCTCTGGACAGAATAGCTCTAAATGAATATTATCATCTTTTTCATAATTTTTAACTCTCTACTAGAGGTTCTTGGGGGCATCCTCTTTTCTGCTGAAAACAAATTTATTGGTCTAAATTCTCATCTTAAATTTATGGGAAAATTGTTAGAATATAATCTTGTCTGTTTTCTTTTAGCCTTTCATTTAAACCCATGTTTGATATGTTGTCATAAAAGGCTATTACTTTTTGGAACTGGTATTGTTTTGCTTCATATATACTACTAAAGATAAGGGAAAAAGAAAGGAAATCTTAGTTAATTGCAGGGAGAGCAAAGGTAGATGCTGGATGTACTTGAAGGGCTTCTTAGATCTATTGGTGGGTACTTCTCAAAGTAAATACTGCTGCCCTTGAGATTTCTCACCATTATTATTCTCTTATTATTATTCATTGTTCCCATTAAAATATGACTATTGTGCCTATTGTCATTGTTATTGTCATGGCTCTGAGATTCAGATATTCTGAAGTAACATAAAAATTTGAGCCAATCTGGTGGTCTGACTAAATGAGGTAGGAGAATTGACACTGATTGAAAGGAATTTTACATGTATTAATTTTGGGAAGAAGTATAGTGTTGTATTTACTCCCTGATCTTTGGAAACCAGTAATAATTTGGCGAGTTTCTAACAGAAGTATTTTATGACTTAAAGCCAGAATAAAAAATAATACTGGAATTCTATTATCCTATAAGAAAAAAGAGTCATATCCATTTACTTACAGTCCTACTCATTTCTAAAATAATATAACAGGATGTTAGATAAATTACTAATTAAGTAGTTCTTTCATAAATTCAAATGTATTTATTGAATACTATATACTGTTAAAATGAGTGAGGTAGATTTATGTAAACTAATTTGAGAACATATACATTTTTAATTTGGTGAAATTTTATTTCAATTTATGCAACACAAAATAATACGATCCTTTTTTAAAAATTTAATTTAATTTAATTTTTTTCAGTGCTCCAAAATTCATTGTTTATTCACCACAATCCTATTTTTTTAAAAAAAGACGAGATGGGGTGTCTGGGTAGCTCAGTCGGTTAAGCACTTGCCTTCAGCTCGGGGTCCTGGGATCTAGCCCCACACTGGACTACCTGCTCAGTGGTGGTGGGAGGGTCTGCATCTCCTTCTGCCTGTCACATGTTCTCTCTCTCTCTCTCTCTCAAATACATAAATAAAATCTTTTAAAAAACCCACAAAAGTAAAAATAAAAATAAAAAATGATGAGATGTGGGCCCTTAGGTGGCTCAGTTGGTTAAGTTACAGCCATTGGCTCAGCTCCTGGGATCAAGTCCCGCACCGGGCTCCTGGTTCCATGGGGAGTCTGCTTCTCACTCTGACCTTCTCCCCTCTCATGCTCTCTTTCTCTCTCTCTCAATAAATAAATAAAAAAAATCTTAAAAAAGAAAGGATTAGATGTGTGTATGCATACATATGCTTATTTATGTACATGAATATGAAAAAAGAATATAAAAATACACCATAAGGGGCGCCTGGGTGGCTCAGTTGGTTAAGCAACTGCCTTCAGCTCAGGTCATGATCCCAGAGTCCAGGGATTGAGTCCTGCATTGGGCTCCCAGCTCCACGGGGAGTCTGCTTCTCCCTCTGACCTTCTCTCCTCTCATGCTCTCTCTCACTCTCTCTGAAATAAATAAATAAAAATCTTAAAAAATATATATACCATAAAATATTTTATATTTTATATAATCTATTAACACATAATTTTATTTATATATTTACACAGATCCAAATTTATATAAATACATAGATAAATTTACTTTTATATATAATATATATCTTTATCTATATATTATATGTAATATCTAAAATACTTTCATATAGTATCTATAGTATATGAAATATATAATATATATTAAATGCACTATGTAAATATATATTATATAAATATATACAATACTGTGTACCTATTGTGGATATACTAAATATGAAATCTATTATACTATATATAAGTGCCATATTATATACATATACACACATACATATTAGTAGTATTATATAAATGCTACAAAGGTACTTGATTGTTGAGAATGGCCTTCTCTTGGGAATGATATTGAAGTTATGATAGGAGAAGTTTTAATTTTAAAATATATTTCTAAGCAAGGAAACCTAGATGCCTCAGTCAGTTAACCAGCTGCTTTCAGCTTGAGTCATGACCCCAGGATGCTGGGATCAAGCCCCATATGGGGCTCTTTGTTCAACAGGGAGCCTGCTTCTCCCCTGCCTGCCACTCCCTCTGCTTGTGCTTACTCTCTCTCTCCCTCTCTCTGTGTCAAATAAATGAATAAAATCATAAAAAATAAATTTCTAAGCAATAACTCTAAAAGAAAATGTATGAGACTGCAGTTTATTATTTTACCATTTTCTGTATTTTGTACATTTTCTATGATATATACATATGCTATCTTTGTAGTTAAAAAATGTTATACAAAACTGATGAATTGAATACTACATCAAAAACTATGTTGTATTATATGTTGGTAATTGAACATAATAAAAACAGTAACCTTCCCCCACTCCAAAACAAACACGAAACAAAAAGCTTCATGATTGCTCACATTACAGGAATCATATGTGATATAATATTTAAAAAATAGTTTTATTTATCTAAAAAATAATAAGCTAAGCCAAATAAATATTGAGAAACTACTTTCATCTTAGGCACTCAGGTTGCAGTGGAAAGAGAAAAATACAAAAATGAATAGATAATGGCAATGCCATGAAGAAATTTACTGTAAACCAACATTGACAGTGAGAGGGAGTGATTCCAAGCCTCCAAAGCAGGAATGGGAAGTTGGAAGCATCAGTATTTTGAAGGACTTAGGGCAAGTATGGAGATGAAGACATCTTTGTTTGGGGAGAAGCACACAAACACTTTATACAATCAATTCTATATCAATAAAATATCAAAGCTGAGGATAATTATGGTAAACTATAAATGAACATTTTCTAAAGAAAACTAGGATATTTATAAATCAAATATGCATTCTGCTTTGATATAAATCTGGATCTTAAAATGGTGGGCTTGGATAGAACTGCAGGGTCCAGGAGACTGAAATTGTGTGCAAAATATTGCTTTAAATGGTGAGAAGGTAACCAGTTTTCATCATATTCGCAGAGATCCGTAGGGCAATGTTTATCACCATGTAGACCACTGGCCATCTGCAACTCTATCTCTTATACTCACAGACCTTCTCCAACTGAATTAGAGTTTCTGGATATGAGACTTGGAGTAATGCATTACCAATAAGCTAAAATATCACTGATTCAGGGGCACCTGGGTAGCTCAGTGGGTTAAGACTCTGCCTTCAGCTGGGTCATGGTCTCAGGGTCCTGGGATTGAGCCCTGCATTGGGCTCTCTGCTCAGCAGGGATCCTGCTTTCCCCTCTCTCTCTGCCTGCCTCTCTGCCTGCTTGTCATCTCTCTCTCTCAAATAAATGAAATATCATTGACTCAGAAGAATTAAGGATTCCACTTTCTCTAGGCCTTCCTTTGAAGGTTCTATGGTTTTAAGTAGGCCTCAAACCAGGATTGGAAAGGAAATGACACAAAATTAATCCCTGGTAAACATTATTTTAACATGGGCCAAACACTTATGTAGAGCCTTTTGGCACAAATTCTAATCATATGTTACAATTAACCAAAGCATATTGATAGAATGAGTAGGAGGCTGGCTCTTCTTGGGAATAAAACTATGGAAACCCTGAGAAATTTAACAAATATAGGGTACAAAAAGCATAGGGATTTTATCTGTCATAAAGTTAGAAAGTGTGATGTATGACTAATTTCACCTTTTCAGTAGTTTAGGAATATTTACTACAGTAACTTGCTCCTTCCTATGTTCCACCCAAATGTGATGTTATTTTAACCTAAAATTTTGAGAAGTTACCAGATCTGAACCAAGCCAAGTACTAGATTCTTCATGCATTTTCTCTTTTTGCCTCCCTTTTGCAATTAGAGACATTCCTGAAACTTTTTACATGCAACAATGTTATATTAAGGACAGTTGTACTTCAGTTGTGTTAACGATTCCCATATTAAGGGTCTCTGCTCTTGAAGCTGCTTGATTTTGTTGTTAGGATGGGGATGGAAGAGAGACAAGAAAGAGAGAAAACAACAACTTCGAGGTGCAGGAAATGATTCCGTTTTCAAGTTACATCATAGCAGTAAAATACATATCTTTGCATGGTATATTTTGAATGCTATAAGGTTAACATATGATTCAAATGGCTGAGGAAGGTCAGGATTTTGAAGTCTAACTCCTTGTTTTAAGTATAAGTTACTTTCAGTAGATAACATATTTAACCTTGTGTTGCAATCAATCTTGTAAGAAATGTCTAAGCGGTCTGAGACTTAACTTGGCAATGCTCAAGTTCCTACAACAACATGTTTAACTCCTGGCAATGCTGAATCTTCCTCGTATTTGTTTGTTTGTTTATGTATTTATTTACTTTTTATATGCCTAAGTATTTATCATGGTGTCATAGTGCTGAGGTGAGGAAAATGTTACACTTGGTCATACTAAAACCATAAGTATTTCTGATGAATTTATTGTTTTTTTTTTCATTGTTCTACAGTTGGCCAAGAGATGTGGATTCTGATCCAACTTGTTAAACAGTTGATGACTCCTTTGAGAGATTTTTTCTCACTCCATTTGCCTTCTTATTAAACAAGCTCTTATTTACATCTTTGCTAGTTTACTTGGAATTGTAACTGTTTGGATCATGGTTTTTTTTTTCTATGTATTGTTCTTCCTATCTTAGATCATTTTCCAAAACCAAAAATTTAGTATCAGGTGCTAGGAGGGGGAGATGAATATACTCCTGCTGAAGATTATAGTGAAAAAGGAGGCTCCAATAGGTGCTAAAGTGCTTCTTAATCTAGTCTTGTGAATCTATATCATTTAAACTTTGCTTCCTTTTTGGATCCTTAAGCTGCTGTGTTAAACAAAAGCAATGCTGTCTACTTTGCATTTTGCAAGTGAGTTTAGGTATTAACATACATTCTTCTAAATCTGCTACTATCCTGTTGAATAATATTTTAAGATATTTTGATTCTAGAGCTGGGAGAAATGAATACAATTTAGTATTACCAAAGGTGAAATGATGAGCCAGAATTTACAGAGACAAACTAACAGTAGAAGTCAACTTGTATATAAAGATTAGTAAATTCACTCTCCTGTATATCCTATCCTACTTTCTCCCTCTACCCTCCCCATTCTGGTTAGCTACAAAATTAACATACTCTCAAAGCTGCTGAACTTGCGTTTTATTCTATAACCATGATTAAAATGTGAGCATTATATGTAATAAATATTGTGTCTCATAAAAGATAAACATATTCCTTTATGTGTATCATTTTCAAGTACTGTTGCATCCTCAAACATTACAGAAACAAATTTATAATTTTATAATGGCAGTCACTAGACAAATAGGATTTGATGTACAGAAACTCACTTTACAGGCAACTTCTTAGTGTTATCACATTTGTGAAGAAAACATTCATCTAATTTGTTAAACACAATATCTGGATACCCAAAACCCCTGTATTTGTGTTTGGAATTTTCTCTAATATTTTGATTATATATTTTTAATGGTAAGTCAGAACATGGGCTTTTTAAAAAGGCCTCATAATTGAATAATACATTTTTACCATATATATATAGTGATGAAAAAATCTGGAAAAACATATGAACTCAAGCAAAATCTGTTCCTGATGGGGAAAATGGATGCCCGAAGAGTCAAATACAGTGGGCTTAAAATCGGTTATTTGGGATCCAAAATATAATGTCAGTTGAGCCTCACTTATTTAAGGTGTAATGGAATCCTCCAATAATGTTCATTAATGTTGGAATGGACCTTTTATTTTTATTTTTTTTTAAGATTTTATTTGTTCATATGACAGACAGAGATCACCAGAGGCAGGCAGAGAGACAGAGGGGGAAGCAGACTTCCCCCCGAGCAGAGAGCCTGATGTGGGCCTTGATCCCAGGACCCTGGGATCATGACCCGAGCTGAAGGCAGAGGCTTTAACCCACTGAGCCACTCAGGCGCCCTGGAATGGACCTTTTAAACCACTAAGTGTTTTGTCATTATTAACCCATCTTTTTACCACCATGAAATTGTAATTAAGTTAGTGGTGTATTCCCATTTTACAGAAAGAAGGAAAGAGAGAAAATACATGGCCATATAGTGTGGCTGAATAATTTGAAAGAGCATAAAATGTCATTAATAGAATTGAAAAGACTAATGAACAATGTTAAAAGACCTCCATTTAGTGGTTCATTCAAACCCCATGATATTAAGACACTTGGGAAGCTTTGTAAATCAGGTTTGGGGGGCTGTATATGCTTTTCTGGGATATTATAGTGGACAGAGATTTAGGAACAGATCTTAAGCCAAGGCAGAAATAGGCTTACTTACATGCCACTACATCCCCTTGGAATAATTCCACATGGTAATAATACTGTCTCACTCTTGGATAGTGTGGAGCAGTTTACATCATGCTTTTATACACATTATTTCATCCTCACAATGAAGAAAGAATTTCAGTGCTCCTTAATGTGGTCAAAAATCTCAAATAAAAAATACTGTATTACAAACAATGGGGCACTTGACTGGTTCAATCAGTGGAACATACTATCTTTGATCTTGGGGTCCTGAGTTCAAGACCCAGGTTGGCATTGAGCTAACTTAAAAAAAAAAAAACTGTATATACACACAAAATAATTTAGAAAGAAACAAAGATTGTTGAATCATTATGTTAAAAACAATCTATTAATTACTGGACTCAGATCAGGTTTTTTTTTGGGTTTTATTTACTTAAGAGAGAACATGAGACAGAGAGAGAGAGAGAGAGAAAGCATGAGCACAAGCAGGTGAGATGAACAGAGGGAGAGGTAAAAGCAGGCTTTCCACTGAGTAGGGAGCCTGATGCAGGGCTTGATATGGGATCATGACCTGAGTTGAAGACAGTCGCTTAACCAACTGAGCCATCTAGGCAACTTCAAATCAATTTTTGATGCAACATGATCATAACAAATTAAATTGATTTGTAAATATAGATATAACTTGAGAAACATTTCTCTCTATATAGGTTGCATAACTCTACATGTAGAATAGTCACAAGAGCTCAAATCTGGAGTGTACCAAATATTACTCAATATTAATATTTCCTTGTGGGGGGCTAATATAAAACTATATAGATTTTGTTCATTATGCTATTTACTCAGTCTATATTCTTTACAGGATACTAAATCTTTATATTAATTTAGCAAAATTAGCCAAACCATAATTGCATCTTGAGACAGGTAGATTTTCCCAGTTATCCCTTCATAAAAGAACTGCAGGGTATAATAGCGTCTGGCAAATTCATAATGCATGACACATATCAAGTACATATATGTATGAAAAGGAGACCTTGGTAGAGGGCTGAAAGAGAAAATAAACAACTAATTTGTTTCATTATTGTAATGGCAGGCAAGACCAGAAAAACTCTTTCATTTTCTTTATTTTCTTATTTATTTATATTT
The DNA here is from genome assembly GCA_003697995.1 of Taxidea taxus jeffersonii. NCBI lineage: Eukaryota > Metazoa > Chordata > Mammalia > Carnivora > Mustelidae > Taxidea > Taxidea taxus. The sequence goes on from ML099373.1 coordinate 25,019, forward strand.
TCTTATGTAATAGTTCAACTAGAAGGAAGATGCACCAGCTAGATTAATACTAACTGGCTGGCAGATATGAATAACTCTTTCTTTTATTATGACATTAATTGGAATCAGGATATATCTTCAGCACCCAAGGACAGCACTTAGGGTTGGCAGATATTTTGGTTAAGGATAAGGTGTCTCTGATATCCCCATGCTCTGGTAATAATGCGCCCACCTTCTTTTTGGTAGTAAATAATAGAATAATAACCAACACTCACATAGCTTTTACTAAAGGCCAGAAACTATTTTAAGCACACATATTTTCTCATTGAATGTTTACAAGTCATGGAGGCAGGTACCTTTATTTATTCACCTTTTAGGCATAAATAAATTATGGCATAGAAAGTAACCTGAAGTAACCTTAAGGTTGACCCCATACCACAATGTGGATCTTCAGTGAGTTGTGCTGGACCATGTAGTAAACTCTCTTTTTCGTAGACTAGAGCTAGGCTGATACCTAGGTCCAGTGCAAGCCAAAAATCCTCCTCTTTTGTCTTATCCATTTAAGGCCAATACCAGAGCCTTAGATATTAATACTAGAATGACAGGGAAAGGCTGATTGAGAGCATGGGAGCAGTAAGAAACATAAACTGATGAAAGGAATAACAGAAAAAGAAAGCTTGCCCCAATTCTTAGAAACATCTCAAGAAACATTTATTTTCAAGCCTAAATAAGGACACCACATCTAGCCATCTCAGACAAGCAAAATAAAAATGAAAGAGTCAGAGAAAGACACAGGAAGATATAGAGACAGAGAAAACATCTCAGTGCCACATTATCTGCTTCCATGTACTTCAGGCTTCTCAGGACATCTTCCCTTCCAAGTAGTAACATAGTTTAGATGTTTCTGACATAATTAAGTGGAAGAAATGGTCAAAATAGTCAGCAAAGGACAGATCAAAAAGAAAAAGAGAAATGATTTTTCCAGACTAGTAGACCCAAAGACATTGGGAAAGAAAAAAATGTCAAGGCCAAGTAGCTATAGGGTGTATTTGCAGATGCATACTCATGGCTGATGGTATATCCTCATGGTACTGTCATTTATGACTACTTAAAATTCCAGAACTTAGTGCACATCAGATAGGGATCCCATGATTATGAATGACAGTGATTTCATTCAGATAAGATCTTCCAGACATGGAAAATTCAAGATCACAGCCATGTGATGACTTGCCCTAGGTAATTCAGTAAGTTTGGTGATACTGTGGCCCAACAGCAGCATCGCAGTCTGTAATTGTTTACAACTATTGTTAACATCATATACACTTCACCCTTTTCATATCTACCTACCCACACACTCATTTTTTGATATAAAATTTTCCCTTTAATTCACAAGTCAGTTATTAAATCCCTACTGCATGCCTACTACTCTGGTAAGTGTTAGGTTCAGAGATTTCACTCAATAACATGAACGTGTTGGAAAATGGTGTGCTAGTTCTTGGTTCCTAGCCTGAACTGATCAGAAAGGTTGTCTATATTGAAAACCAAAACCAAAACCAAAAACAAAACTGCAATTCCAGTTCAAGGTCATATTGGTAAACTTCCAAGGTTTACTGAACTTAAGCTTTTGTTATTACAGGTTCATTTTATTCAAGTTGATTGTGATTGCTAGAAGCAACTTGCTGTAGTCCAAACAGAATGTCTCTGGGCATTAAGGAGGTATTTTCACAAAGCATTATCAAATTCCAAAGGGATCATGTGGACAAATGCTGCAGTGATTCCATTAGTATCTTCTTTGTGCACAGCCCCAGGGTACTTTATACTTTTATAAGATACTCACATGGAGAGTTGCATAGTAGAACACATGCCATGACTTAAAGGGCTTTTTTGAAGTCTCTCCCTCCAGTGAACTGAAAAACCCTGGTCTGTTTATATTTGGATCTTGGTATAAAAATTTTAGATCTGGTTTGATCTATGGGTATTATTTGTGACTTTGGCTTCCCCTGGGGTGAGGATGGAGGTGAGGCTGTGATAAAACAATAAAAAAAAAACTAAAAAAAAAAAAAACTAAACTAAATCAAACAATAGCAGTCCATTTAAATACTGTATTAATCATCTAAAAGTAGGTAATTACTGCCTTTCAAAATTATACTGGTGAGTCATAAGTACTGGTGATTACCTAATAATTTGTCTTCAAAAAAAAACTATGGAAAATAAATGTACACACATATACACACCAACTGTATTTTTAAAGTAACACATAGACCTGAGATAGTTCTTTGCAGTCTGTTGAAAAGTGGTTCAGTGGTTAACAACGAAAATTGTCAGTGTATTGCTCCTGTCTTATTTAATCATTTTCAAGAAAATGTGATCTTTTTTATACTTCCAGTCATTAAATGTGACTGAGAAATATAGTTTGTAAGTTTTGCATAATGAACAAGGTAACTTCATAGAAAATTAAGCATTATGATCTCAAATACCCCTTAATCCATAATTCCTTCAGAAATATCTATTATATTAACATACATGACAAAGAACTTTAGGGTTAATGTTTTGTTTTTGTTTTTGTTTTTAATTTATTTGACAGAAAGAGAGACCACAAGTAGGCAGAGAGGCAGGCAGAGAGAGAGGGAGAAGCAGGCTCCCTGCTGAGCAGAGAGCTGATGCAGGACTTCATCCTAGGACCCTGGGATCATGACCCGAGCCAAAGGCAGAGGTTTAACCTACTGAGCCACTCAGACACCCTGGGGTTAGTGTTTTTAATTAAAAGATATTTCTCATTTTTCTAATGAAGATTTACTGATTATGACTAACCAAAAAGAGGCAAGGACATTTCATATAGATGACAGCTCTAACACATACATGGGTAAATATAGTCCTGGTCATTACTGAGTACCTTATACTAGCAGAGTTAATAGGAGTCAAGGTTGATGGGTAATCAGAAACTCTACTCTTATTAAGTAGTTTGAAGTTTATTATTATATCAGGTATTCCTTGGTTTCTCATTTTAGGAATGTGGTCAAGCAGAGTCCAAACTAGTCACATGACAAATATCCAGGGCTCAAATATGAGTGTACCACTAATCATCATTTAAAAACAAAAATTAAAAAATTATGTCCAGTGACAAAGCAGTAAGACATATTTGGGGAATGTTCATTTTGTTTCTCAAAGACATTGGCCATCATTAAAATAAGTAAGATAAAAAATAATACCTTAATATTAGAAGTTGAAGTTAGGAATAAATGGGAGTAGAACAAAGTCAGATTATCTAAGCCAAATGCAGAGTCAAAATATCTTAACATCTTTTTATTATTATTCTAGAGGTTTAAATATTTTGTCTCTCTATACTTGATTACTAATAATCCAATTTTTCTTTACTTCCATTCACACCTAACTTTAACAAACAAACAAAAACCAGACTCTTAAATACAGAGAAGAAACATGTGGTTGCCAGAGGTAAAGTGGGCAGGGAATGGGTAAAATAAATAAAGGGGAATAAGGGGTAAAAACTTCCAGTTACGGAAAAAATAAGTCACAGAGATGAAGGGTACAGCATAGGGAGCATAGGAAATATGGTCAATAATACTGTAATAACATTGTTTGATGACAGATGGTGACTAAACTTATAATGGTGAGGACTGAGTAAAGTATAGAATTATTGACTCTATGTTGTATATCCGACACATTAATATAACATTGTATGTTAATTATACTTCAGTAAAAAAGCAATACAATTGACATTAAAAAAATTACTTCCTGGGCTACACATTAGAATCAAGAATCATCAGATTCTACACCAGGTTAATTAAATGAAGATTTTTTTGAAAGTCGAGGGGGAATTATACTTAGGACCAAGCATTAGCTTTTTAAAAGTACTTATCATTGAAATATGATGGTGATGGTTTTGGTTGCAGACCATAATGCTTATGCATGTGAAATGGCAAAGGAAGAAGGAAGAAGGGACATTCCACGTGTGCAAGAGACAGGGGAGGAATGTTGAATGAATCCAAGGGTACCCTATCAGGCTCATCTTCATGTGAATTGGAGACAGAAGAAGTCTTTTATGACTTTGTTAAATTGGGTCTTTAGCTCAAGATGCTAGTCCATGCAAAAGGGCTGTTAAATTCTTGAATAGATGTTTCAAACTGCTGTATATTAGAAAGTCCTCTTCACTCAGAGCTCTGTAGGATTCTTTCCTGAAAAAAAAAACCATTCTACTATTATAAAAATAGCAAATAATCACCACCAGAACATATGAATATCTAGTTTTCTCAACGTCCAGAAACATCTATTTTAAAATCACTGATCACTAATTTTTTAATGATTTAAGAAACCATTGCTATAAAAATAAAGGGAAAAAAGAAATGCTCTGCAAAAAGTAAAAGCAAACCCATTTTTAACAAGGTATCTAAATTTAATAGAAAACATACCTCTGAAAAATGACAGTCCCTGGCATTCGTTCTCCCTTGCTCTGCAACTTTAGGTGAATTACTTAAACTACTCTGTGAAAGAAAGGGAGAGAAAAAGTATTTTTGGTGTTAGGTCATAAATGTGCAAACTTAATATTTTATAGAAATTATTTATAACTCTTTTCTCTGGGGACAGGACTAAAACATGCATTATTGGCTAGGCATTTTCTGTCCCTTCTTTGTTCCATATATTTATTTTTTGAGGAACATGATTTGGCTATCCATCAGTGTCTTTTTTGAGCTATGTATCTATATAGCTCAACAGTAGTCTATCAGTTCCAAAGCTGTGACTTCATGTACACCATATTCCTCATAGTTAAGTCCTGAGATTCTACTCACTGTGTCAGGGTTAGTATGCATGCATTGTATCAGTTTGACCAAAGAAGAGGAGAAGGATGGTCTCTGAGAATAAAATTTGACCATAAACCATTTTTCCAGTAAGTAAACAGTCAGCAGCTATGGTTCCTATCCACTGAAATATGTTATTTATGTCCCTCCATTAAGCATTTATCAGATGTAAATAAGATAATGCCTGCGAATTGTCCAGATCAATACCTAGAATAAAGTAGGTAACAAGTGTTAGACCCTATGGGGTACCTGGGTGGGCCCCTGGTAAGCATCCAACTCTTGATTTCATGATCTCAGGGTACTGGGATCCAGCCCCCTACTGGGTCCATGTTCAGTGGGGGTTCTGCTTGAGGATTCTCTCTTTCCCTCTCTGCCTCTCCCCCCTGCCAAATAAATAAATCTTTAAAAAAGTTTTAGGGTCTTAGACCCTATTCATTATTTTTGAGAACAAAGCCTGCCCCTACTTCTAACTGCTAGTGCAATTTTGGAGGAAATTACTTATTTTAGCTTAATTTTTACCTGTAAAATAAGTTTATACTAATTATTCTTTACAACATTTTTGTAAAATTAGACTACAAAAACAATTTTGGCTTAAGTTCAGAGTATAATACCTAACTCATAGTAGGAATATAATGAATTCTAACAGTCAACATCATCAACATTTTTTTTCAAATTAGTGAAATTAAAATGTGAAGAATTGTATTCTTTTGGGCTTTATATCAACGACTTATGATCACAGTTTATGTAATTTTTCAAATGATTTATACACAACTAATAATCATTATCATAAAATATATATACCTATAGTATTTTTGGATTAAGGTTCCAGCTGTTATTTTCAGTGTGATGCTTTTTGCAGTTCTGCCTCTTTCATGGGCATCCCTCCTGATATCTTAGCCAGAAAGCAGTAGAAGTGGAAAAAATCATTTGAGCATGAAACAATTAGAAAAGGGGTGCCTGGGTGGCTTCGTCAGTTATGCATCTGCCTTTGGCTCAGGTCATGATCCCAGGGTCCTGAGATCAAGCACCGTGTTGGGTTTTCGGCTCAGCAGTGAGTCTGCTTCTCCTTTTGCTTCTGTGCTCCCTCTCCCTCTGTGCTCTCTTTCTCCGTCTCAAGTAAATAAAATCTTAAAAAAGAAACAATTGGAATAGAGTGGTTCTTCTTTTTAAAATATTTTTATTGTTATGTTAGTCACCATACAATATTTTCTTTCGAGCAATTAATTTTATACATGTGCATTTGTGTGTCCTTAAAACCTTCTTTTGTTTAGAATGTTTACAGTTGATTTATTTCTGTTCACTTTATGGGAACAGCCCATCATGTCTTTCTGACTTCAATATATGAGTCTATGTCCAACACAGAGGAGATATGTAACCATGAATATTATTTTAACACTAAAATTGACTAGGCCCTAGGTTAATTTTAGCACTAATCCTATCTGCCTTTTCAGTTTCAGAAGGAGGTGTAATACAGTGAGTGATAGGCTCTAATGTCAGATTGCCACAGTGAAGAATTTCAGATCTTTATTTGCTACCTGGATGGTCAAAGGCAAGTAACTTAACCTCCAATTGCCATTGTTTCCACAAATGTAAAATGGTTGTGACAATAGTAGTTACTACATAGTACTGTTGTGAGGATTAAATGAATGGTTACATGTGTAGGGTTTAATTTATGGCAAGTACTTAATACATTTCAGTAATGATGACCATGACAATAATCAAAAAATTGAAGTGGCTTAAGAGAAGTAAAGGTTTTCTTTGGCACACTGAGTTTTTCTAATTCTATAAAGGCAATCAAGTCTTCTTTTCTCTAAATCTTTTTGGTATGGTATATGACACTTTTATTTTAGGACAATACTCTGTCCTTCAGTTTCCCTAAATGACACAATTGCTTTTTCCATTCAGGGCTCTATTTCCTTGACAGTCAGTGCATTCCAGACTAGTACTGCCTGTGTGATAGAACATTGTGACAAATTTCAGTACTTTGCTGCCAATGGGAATTGCTGTCTGGTTCATTAGAATATGACCTTTTTTGGCCTTTTCTCCTTTCCTAGCATTCATGAGAATATATAAAATATGAAGGAGGCTTTCTTACCACAAAGTTAACTTTTTAAAAATGTAATTAGCACATTTGAAAATCTCATTGAGCTAGTACTTTCATACAGAAACTACTTGTATGGCAGAAGTAAGGCAACACATGTAGTTCAGAGAAAAAGTCGTGGTCCTTCCTCCTTATTCCCACAGGCAACTTTCACTGTAATGCAGTTACTACAGGTCCTTAGCGAAGTCTAGAAACTTACGTAGTCTTTGGAGTCAGATGCATCTGGGTTTGAATGTTTACTCTGTCACTTAGCTGGATGACCTTATGGTAGTTGTAGTGTAGGTTTAACCTCCTTAAACTTGAGTTTCCTTATCTTTACACTGGGAAGTAATGAGATAATCTATGTAATATATTTAGAACATCTGCTGCATAATAAGTACTCAGTAAATGGTTGTTATTATTTTTATTATAATCTTCATGTGCTTGACTTCCTGGATTTTTGTCTCTATTTCAGGCACTATTTAAGAAAGAATACATAGAGATCCATTGCTTTTCTCTGTTTAATGACATTTAATTACCTTTTCTTTTTCTTTTTTTCCCTCTGATATAGCCAGTGAGATGCCTTACCCCCATTCTGTGGTGTTTTCTCATTTTGTACTTTAGTTACAAAAGATGGGGAAAAAATCTTCCACAGTTCCTGGCATGTACATATACCAGCATTGCAAAATGATCTTATTTATTGTTATAACTATCAGTATTATTATTTTATGAACAAAAATATATTAAGTCATTATGTAGAAGATCTAGAATGTTAGTTATTTTAGGGTAATAGCACATCCATTGTTTCCTTTATCTACCCTTCAACAAAGACCACATCTATTGCTCAATGTAGGGACCCAAAGCTTTATTGTGATTCTGTGAGGTCAATGGAAAGTATGTTCTGCAATATTGTTCCAAAGAGACTTAGAACAGATTTTTTTTTTAATACCTTTAGCTCATTGACTTTCATGCTGAAAATGTAGGCAGCTGAACACCAGCTGAATAAAACTGAACAGCCTACTATTAGTCTCTCAGGAGTTTGAATAAAACTGAACAGCCTATTAGTCTCTCAGGAGTTTGAAGAAGTGCTCCTTCTTGAAGTGCTCCTTACCACTTGAATGTCTTTCTAATCTAAATAAAAAGGACATACTAATCATGAATAAATGACATAAGTATTTATCAGCAAGACTATTAATATGATATTACAGATACAAGTTAGCTATGCTTTTTGCATTGATTAATTTTTCTTTGGATTTTTCAATTAAAAATTACAGCAGTGAATTGAATTAATTATCTGTATGGCTCATATGTGCCTATGTTCGGGCTCTTCCACCAGGTGCCATCTTGCCTGCAGCACCTTTACTGCCTTGAAAGAAGCTTCCAAAATGGCAAAGGTCTTTTAAAGACTGATGTGAGTACCTTCCAAAAGGCCTAGGGCCTTTGCTCTTAACTTAAACAGTAGCTAGCTATATCTGAAGGATCCTGCCTCTTCTGCTGGCTATAAAACCTGAAAAACTCTGCCTAACTCCACACAACAGGAAGTATAAAATAGGACAGAAAGGAAATTGCCACAGTTCTAGTTTCAGAATCTATCCTGGGCTTCGGCTCTTGTCAGTTCTCTGGACTATGCATATTAATTTGTCACACTATAATTGACTTGCTACTTTCAATATCTTATTTTTGCTGACTTTCACTATCACTCACATGGCAGAGAAGGACCTACACCAAAGAAAGTGATCCATGTCTTAGGATATAACAAAATTTCATGTGTGTTTTATAAACCAAATGAAATCAGCCATATGAAAGGTTTTATAAGCAGAGGCAAAAATCTACCATTCTTTAAAGTTGATATGCGGCTTTTCCTTTTCACTTGGAAGTTTATACATGGCTCTCTCCACTCCTATCTAGTAATTATTCAAAGGCAGGATGAATCCATATTGTGTCTAGAAATATTTTTTATATTTAGACCTGAATGCACTTCTATTACCCTGAGTGGATCTCCAAAGTCCCATCAACTAGGAAGACCGTGGTCTATAAGACTGATCCTGAGAAACTCAGAAACAGGTCTCTACCCCTGCATCTTTTAGTCCTACCATAATAACTGCAGTGCCAAAAGAATGCTTAGGGAGCTCCACCTTTCCCATAGATTATAAATATAGGGCAATAAGGAGAAAGAAATAGTAAAGAATGCAAAAGTCATTAGACACTAAACGACCAATGTGTGAGGATCATAATTCAGCTTTATAGTCATTTGTTGGCTGGTGCTATATTTCTTTTTTTTTTTTTTCTTTCATGTGACTGTTTATTGGTTAATACTACATTTTTTTTTACTTTTAATATTCTTTTAAATCATTTCCATAAAATGAATTTTGGTGTTTTTTTTTTTCCTTTAAGCTTTTTTTTTTTTTAAACATATAATGTAACCCCACCACCCTCTCCCAACCTCTCTTCCCCCGCACCCCCCTCAGTTTGTTTTATGACATTAAGAGTCTCTTTTGGTTTGTCTCCCTCCCGATCCCATCTTGTTTCATTTTTTCTTTTCCTACCACCTTAACCCCCACCCCCATTGCATCTCCACTTCCTTATATCAGGGAGATCATGTGATAGTTGTCTTTCTCCAGTTGACTTATTTTGCTAAGCATAATATGCTCTAGTTCCATCCATGTCGTCGCAAATGGTAAGATTTCATTTCTTTTGATGACTGCATAATATTCCATTGTATATATATACCACTTCTTCTTTATCCATTTATCTCTTGATGGACATCTAGGTTCTTTCCATAACTTGGCTATTGTGGCCATTGCTGCTATAAACATTCGGGTACATGTGCCCCTTCGGATCACTACGTTTGTATCTTTAGGGTAAATACCCAGTAGTGCAATTGCTGGGTCATAAGGTAGCTCTATTTTCAATTTTTTGAGGAACCTCCATGCTGTTTTCCAGAGTGGTTGCACCAGCTTGCATTCCCACCAACAGTGTAGGAGGGTTCCTCTTTCTCCACATCCTCGCCAGCATCTGTCATTTCCTGACTTGTTCATTTTAGCCATTCTGACTGGTGTGAGGTGGTATCTCATTGTGGTTTTGATTTCTATTTCCCTGATGCTGAGTGATGTGGAGCACTTTTTCATGTGTCTGTTAGCCATCTGGATGTCTTCTTTGCAGAAATGTCCTCTGCCCATTTCTTGATTGGATTATTTGTTCTTTGGGTGTTGAGTTTGCTAATCTCTTTATAGATTTTGGATACTAGCCCTTTATCTGATATGTCATTTGCAAAGATCTTCTCCCATTCTGTCAGTTGTCTTTTGGTTTTGTTGACTGTTTCCTTTGCTGTGCAAAAGCTTTTGATCTTGATGAAGTACCAATAGTTCATTTTTTCCCTTGCTTCCCTTGCCTTTGGCATTGTTCCTAGGAAGAAGTTGCTGTGGTTGAGGTCGAAGAGGTTGCTGCCTGTGTTCTCCTCAAGGATTTTGATGAATTCCTTTCTCACATTGAGGTCCTTCATCCATTTTGAGTCTATTTTCGTGTGTGGTGTAAGGAAATGGTCCAATTTTATTTTTCTGCATGCAGCTGTCCAATTTTCCCAACACCATTTGTTGAAGAGGCTGTCTTTTTTCCATTGGACATTCTTTCCTGCTTTGTCAATGGTGTATTTTATCTAAATCTTTGGGCTCTCTGTCCAGTTGGGTTCCCTGGGCAATAAGATCTATACCACTGTTCACACAATTTCAAGTTGTCACTACAAATAGAAATATTTTCAGCCATCAGAAAGGATGAATACCCAGCTTTTGTATCAACATAGATGGGACTGGAGGAGATTATGCTGAGTGAAAGAAGTCAAGCAGAGAAAGTCAATTATCATATGGTTTCACTTACTTGTGGAGCATAAGGAATAACATGGATGTCATTAGGAGAAGGAAAGGAAAAGTGAATTGGGGTAAATCAGAGGTTGAGATGAAGCATGATGGACTGCGGACTCTGAGAAACAAACTGAGGGTTTTGGAGGGGGGGGATGGGCAGATGTGTGAGCCTGGTGGTGGGTATTAAGGAGGGCATGTGTTGCATGGAGCACTGGGTGTGGTGCATATATGATGAGTCTTGGAACACTAAAAAAATAAAATAAATGATAAATAATAAATAAAATACTGATGCTGGGGAAAAAAGAAATATTAATACTTGTTTGTTGTCTATTTACCAAAAATATTATATAAAAATGACATGATAATGTACCTTGCATTTGCTAATGACTTAAGGAATAATGCTAACATTATTTCTAGTATCAGTTAATAATCAGTTAAAATTTTCTGATTTCAGTATGGAAAGTATGTTCCTAACAGTTTTTCTTTTTTCTTTTTTTTCTTTTAGCCAGAGAACTTTGTTAAGTGTATGTGATACCAATGTGGTGACTTGATTTTAAATTTAAATTTAATGGAGTAAATGACAATTTCCAAGGACACAAAACAATTATGGTAGATTTTAAAATTCAATACATTTTCTCAACATTTATGCAACTATCATTCCTGTTATAGGAACCATGCTTTATTTATCTTTGGTCTCCCATAACACACAGAAGATACTCAATTGATTTTTATAAACGAATCCAAACAATGGAACCAAAAGAATCATATTTTCACCTGGAAGATTTATTGTGGGATATTTCATAAGATATTTAAATGCATATAGGTGAAGATAATGTTTGACAAAGTGAATAATAGGCTTTGAAAATGTAGTTGCCATTCTATTTTCAAGCAAGGATGCTTTCTTTCTAATAGAAATGCAATTCTAAAATTCTAATGGAAGTCAATAAGCAAATATAATTCCATATATACATTGCAACATTATTTATAATAGCCAGGATATGGATGCAATCTAAGTGTTCATCCACAGATGAATGGATAAAGAAGATGAGGTACATATATAATGGAACCTCATAAAAGAGAATTCTCTTCATAAAAGAGAATGAAATATTGCCATTTACAACAACATGATGGAGCTACTGAGTATTATGTTAAGTGAAGTAAGTCAGTCAGAGAAAGGCACATGCCATATGATTTCACTTATATGTGGAATTTAAGAAACAAAACAAAGGGTTTGAGAGAAAAAAAAGAGGGAGGGGGGCACCTGGGTGGCATAGTTGGTTAAGCATCTGACTCTTGGTTTGGGTGAGCTAGGGTCATCAGGTCATGATCTCAGGGTGGTGAGATTGAGCCCCACATCAGGCTCCAGGTTCAGCATAGAGTCTGCTTGGGATTCTTTCTCCCTCTCCCTCTTCCCATCCCCCCCAGGCACATACCCCCCCTAAAATAAGTAAATGAATCTTTTAAAAAAGAGAGAGAGGTAAGTAAACCAAGAAATAGACTCTTAAATATACAGAACAAACTTATGTTTACCGGAGAGGTGGCTGTAGAGATGGGTGAAATAAGTGATGAAGATTAAAAAAAAAAAACAAAAAAGAAATAGATGATAGTGATTAAAAAGTGTATTTGTGATGAGTACCAGGTGTTGTCAGAATTGTGCAATCATTATATTGTACACCTGAAATAAATACTGCATTGTATGTTAACGAAATGGAATTTAAATTAAAACCTAACTTTTTTGTATATTTCATGCTTGATTTTATTTGAAACTCTTCAATTGCCTAAAAGTATAACTCACAAGCACTAAATGCCTTATTCAACTGCATAAAACAACTTTTAGATGCAGATCTAGAAAGTTACATTTTTGGTCCAAGATGTGTTGTACTTTTACTTCATTGGGTAAGAAAAAATCTAGACAGTGTGCTCATCTCTCTTTCATATAAAAATAAGGCTTCTTCTTAATTAGCTTTTACATTTCTTCCCTTATTCAGAAATATATTTTATGGTCCTCACAACAGTCAGATAGGCTAAGAGATTATATTATGGAAACAATCCTACTGTTTCATTGGCTTAAAATATCAAAGTTTATTTCTGACATTTCAAGGTTACTAGAGTCTCTACATGGCATTGCCAGTCACTGTGGAAGAGAAAAATAGATAAACTGCACTCTCATTTCTAAAACTTCCATTTGAAAATGACACAAGTCACTTTTGCCCATATGTCAATGACTGAAAAAATTCACATAGTCACATCTAATATCAAGGAGAAAAGGTAGTACAATTCTACCATTTGTCCAGAGAGAAACCCATAAATTGTTGATGAAAAACACTAATGGCTAAGAAAATTCTCCATTAGGATTATTTATCAAGTAATTTCCATTAAGTTGTTTTTTTTTTTTGTTTTTTTTTTAGTTTTCATTCCTACATCCTCCCACTCCCATAGGGCAATAAGCCATCTGCTTAGCAAGTGATAACACGAAGTGCTCAATTTTAAAAATTAGGAGCTTAATTAGATTGCTAACCCACTGGGTAGGGATTGTTTCAAACTGCTTCAGAGTCTATACAGTACTTCAAAAATAGTTTCCAGTGCTGTTGTTATTTACCAAATCCTTAATTTGATAACCTAGGTATGTAGTTGACGGTCTTTGTACCTCAATTCTTATTTGAGGGCTCCTAGATGAGCTGTGTATCTACAGGAGAATGCTTCAGAGATTGGCTATCTTAAGTAAAAATAGACAAACCTCAAATATCTCACACTACTGGGTGCATGTATACATGTAATTAACACCATTTTATGGAACCTATTTCTTGATATACTTTTGTTAGCTTTGAATTCCTCTGAGCAACAAACTCTCCTCAAAATAACTGACAAGTATTTATTAGAATAATTCCTTGTTATAAATAAGTTCAATCACCAATTTAAAACTGTAATAAACCTTGACACTACCAAATATAAGCTGCAAACACTCCTTTATTATATAATCACAGCCCTAAGAAAATTTACCAGGACAATGAGAATTATCATGTGACTATACTTTTTACACTTCAATTTCTGAATGAGATGATCAACATCTTACATTATTAAATTTTTAGACATAGATGAAGGATCATCCTTTCTAGTTTCTCCAGCAATTGTATTTCTCAAAAATCATAAGGCAAAGATTTAGTTCAAAAATTTTAAATATGGTATTTGGTTGCTGGCCTCTCTGTAATGGAGATGGCAAAGAAGTATGAGTTTGAAACTCAACTCGTTCTTTATTAGTGAAATTCTACAAATTTCTTTGCATATCTGAGTTTTCTGTACTTTTCCCTGTACTTGGTCAAATGCAAGCTTTGTTGGATTTATATTTTTCCCATGGACATCTCTGCTTAATGGTATAAAACAGCCATTGTCAAAACTTATTAAAAACTTTTCTAATGCATCAGCTTAAAGGAGAGACACTAGTTTTTCCAGTATTGTGGCTAGATTCCTATCACTGCTTCTCTGATCTTGAGATACAGGTATGATGAACAGGGTAAGCATATGAATGTTGGTCTGTTTTCTAATTGCTATTGTATTAGAAGGAAGAATAATCCTTCAGAGACCATTTTGCTAAAGAAGAGCTTAACTGAGATCATCCAAGCACCACAAAGCTGCCATCCTCTTTGCATAAAGGGTCAGCATTATTGGCCCCTATTAATGGAAAGCTTAATATGAACTACAGTAACTGTTTCCTGAAGGTGTTACCATGGACACAGATATCAACATACCTTCCAGGAGAAGTTATACAGTGAAAGAAAAACTGAAAGAATATAGTTTCCATCACTGAATCTTGCAAAGAAGAAAAATATAAAGGTCTCCTGACCACATCATCATATGTGTTTCAAAAAGTTGTGTAACATTTTCTACTATTATTTATTGAGTGATTGATCTATGTCTATTTTACTAAACACTTTTCAGACATGATCTCACTTAATCTTCATAGCAATCCTTTCAAATATATACCATTATTGTTTTAACTGTTTTTGGATAAAGAAATTGAAGTTCAAGGAAATGAATTACTTATCCAAGATTATGCAGCCAGTAAGTGGCCTAAGTGGGAAATAGCGCTGGTCTGTTTCATCTCAACTTGTACTCTACACCCTTCTAATATATAGTTGCAGATTTATAATATGGAGTAAAACACAAGCTCTGGTTGGAAGTAAGAACTCAATTAGAACAATGCCCAACACATAGTAGGTATTTAAAAACTATTTATCAAATTAATTAATGGTGAGGTTCATTTTTCTAAGTATGCTAGGTAGAATTTTAAGATGGCCCCAAGGTTGCCCCTCCCTCAACATGTACACACCCTGTAGAGTACCTGAAACTATGAATATTATGGATCTTAATTCAATGATTAGGTTATGCTATATGCCATATTTGACCTTGAGATAGGGAATTACCTGAGTGAGTGTTGCCTATTCATAAGAATCCTTTAAAAGCAGAGAACTTTCTCTGGTTAATTGTAAAAAAGGATGTCAGAGATGTAAACTATGAGAATTTGACATGTTGTTGCGAGCTTGAATATGGAGGGGGGTGCATATTATAAAGAATGTATGTGGTCTTTAGTAGCTGAGAATAGACCGCAGCCTATAACTAGTAAAGAAATAGGAACCTTGGATCTATAATCACAAAGAATTGAATTCTGCAAACAACAAAGAAGATAATTTTTTCACAGAATCTCCAGATAAGGATTCAGCTCAATCATCACCTACATTTCAGTCTTATGGGACTCTGAGCAGAGAATCCAGGCAGTTGATGATCGATTTCTGACCTACATAATGATAAGCTAATAAATCAGTGTTGTTTTGCACTGTTAAATATGTGGTAATTTGTTACACAGCAATAAAAAATACAGTTATATATTAGATAAACTATACTACATGTAGTTCTTATTTTAGTATGAGTTTTTTTTTTTTTTTTTTTTTTTTTTTTTTAGGATTGTTAGTTGGCTTTTTCTATGAAATGGTTGAACCAGAATTTTAAAATTTCATGCAAAGGGAGTATTACAGTCTATGGAGATTTTATTGCCAATATTTATTTACACATTTGTGAAAATAGTCCAGTACTTTTTTTTAATATTTATTTATTTGATAGAGATCACAAGTAGGCAGAGAGGCAGGCAGAGAGAAAGGGGGGGGAAGCAGGCTCCCTACTGAGCGGAGAGCCCAATGTGGGGCTCGATCCCAGGACCCTGGGATCATGACCTGAGCTGAAGGCAGAGGCTTTAACCCACTGAGCCACCCAGGCGCCCCTAGTCCAGTACTTTTAAGATCAATAACAAACTGAAAAAAAAATCACATGTACTTTTTTTTACTTTAAACTCACCAATTTCACTAACGAGTATGTTTCCTCTGTTGTCTCTTTTATAGTCAGCATACTGTGATTCATTGCATTTAATCATTCTAGTATAGAATTTTTTAAGTAGACCTTTCAAAGGTATTCACCATGTCCAACTCTAATATTATTAACTCTGTCTTTGGTAGTTATGATTGCAGTATATGAAATATAGCTTAAGCACTACCTAGAAATATAGTTCTATATAAGATTTCAACCTGAATGACAATTTTTACCATGTTTTAGGAGTTATGTAACAAGTGATCTATAATATCAAATTGAAGGATTTGAGTTCTTTCCTGGTGTAATTTAAAAATACTTTTCTAGCTTGTATTAAAGGGGCATGGTAGTGATTTTAATAATGATAGAAAGCAACAAATGTATCAGAAATGATGAGGAAGTTGGTAAAACTGATGCAGATTTGGGGTTATTCTTTAACATGATCTGATCTAAAGCTTGGATTGCAGAAATGTCATTCCAAGTTATAGTGTCAGATGTTGAGCAAATACAACTTTGTTTTTATTCTGTTGGGAATTTCCTAAGGCTGAGAACTAGGAAGAAAATCCTCTTTTAACTTGTAAACTGGGCAAATTTGATCTGGAAACCATGAAAAGAGAATAAATATGAAGGTCCATGGTGTCATTTTTATAAGTTATTTTTATGCCTGTAAATACTCTGAGTGTAAACACTGGCAGTTTTATTGAATACCATATCTGCAGTTTGGTTGAAATGCTACTTACAGCTCTATCAACTCTCAGTGGATTTCTCCTACAAGCAATCAGTACCACTTAAAGCCTGGGATAGGTTCTTTTTATAATATGATTACTTCATCAGAGGTCTTGACTCCAAATAGGAAGTAAATACAATTGAAATAATGCAATAGCGTGAACTGACTTGTTTCACAATCCAGATGATGTTAGGAAAATATGAAAATGCATATTTTCATTGTTCTTTAGTTGTAATCAAAGATTTTGTTATCTTTTCATCTGGGAAATTCAGTATTTTTTAATCATTGTGTACTGTATTAAGATTTCCTACATTTAAGCTGAACCAGACTATAGTACAGTTGGGTCATATGATATATATTTTGCAGGCTAAAGGGCACCACATGATTTTATCCAGATAAATTATTCAAAAAACAGTTTGGGACTTTTTGAGAATCCTCAGTTTCTGCTTCTCCTTTACTGACCTATATCTTCTGAACTGTACTACTTAAAACTTCAAAATAAGAAGCCTTAATTTTCTGTGGGAACATTTTCCTACTTACATAGTCACCCAGAAAAGACTAGGTAATAACTATCTTGTGAATTTACAGGCAAAAGTTAGGCAGTATCTTTGATAAAGAGTTTCCATATGCTACAGTCATGAAAGTAAAAAAAGGAAGGCAGGTATATGTAGAGAGGAGGCAACATATTACCACACACTGATACCTTTTTTTGTTTATTACATCAAATTATTTTCTTAGGCAGTTGCAATCTGAAGTTAATCAAATTATTTATAATTCTAAGTTATATAAATGAACAGGTGAGTCCAACTAGGAAGGCTCAAAAGAGGTATTTGAGAGTAGTCCTTTAATAGATTTACAGAAGAAGATGATTGAAAGACAAGAAGGCAGACTGTCTTAAACCCTTTTCATTGCTTAAAATGAGAGAAGTATTTGGATTGCCTTTGTCCTGCTCTTCTTGAGCTTATTTTCCCTTCATCTGAGACATTAAATATCCTCCGGAAAAAGGGATTAACCAACTATAGCTTATGGACAAAATTTGGTCTATCACCTCTGTTTTTGAACAATTTTTTATATATTTTTTAAAGATTTTATTTATTTATTTGACAGACAGAGATCACAAGTAGGCAGAGACGCAGGCAGAGAGAGAGGGGGGAAGCAGGCTCCCTGCTGAGCAGAGAGCCCGACGCTAGGCTCGATCCCAGGACCCTGGGATCATGACATGAGCCGAAGGCAGAGGCCTTGACCCACTCAGGCGCCCCCCAATTTTTTTTAAGAACAGAGTTAAAACATTGTTTTAGTTAATGGCAGTTTTTGTACCATAACGACAGGATTGAACAACTGCAATTATGTATGGCCCTCAAGTCTGAATATTGCTTTCTGACTCTACTGAAAAAGTTTAATCCCTGTTTTAAGTTTTAGTCTTTCAACATAGGGGAAAGGGAAACAAAAACGAGAGGGAAACAAACCATGAGACTCCTAACTATAGAAAGCAAACTGAGGGTTGATGGAAGGAGGTGGGCAGACATAGACTTAATGGATGATGAATATTAAGGAGAGCACTTGTGATGAACACTGGGTGTTATATGTAAGTGATGAATCACTAAATTCTACTCTTGGAACCAATATTACACTCTATGTTAACTAATCAGAATTTAAACATTTGAAACACACAACCAAAATGTTAGCCCTTCCCTTACTTTCACCTCAATTGGTTTCTCTAGGAACAATTCTATCCAGAAAATAATGTAGTATAAGTAGCTATTATTCAGTACACTGAGACTTAATGTACTTATCCATACTTCAGGTGACTAATTTCTTAAGTATATAATTTATATACTTATAATATAATTCTTAAGTATATAATTTAGCTTTATATTTGTGCTTGAGTCATTTGGCTTTGTAGCTTGTCTCATAGTCCAGAATCTAGGTTTCACCTTTGCTCTGGTTTGCATTTCTCTGCCCCAAATGCCATTACTGAATACCAGCACAGTAGCTGTAGCTGCGCTACTCACTGGATAACTTCCATCCTGCTTCTTGTTCACTTAGATTTTGAATGACACTACCTACCCCACAGCTATTACACATCCATTAATTGAGGCATAAGGCCACCTGTATGCTTGCTTGCATTTCAAAGTACAGTCATCATTCACTTTGAATGCTGCGCATTGAGTGATAAATTGAGATCTCAGAACTATTGACTGAGTTGGTCCAAATGAGTGTTTCTCATCCAGGTGTAAAGTTCTAGTTTCAGGCCCCTTTCTTCCAAGTTTTCTTTATCCTATGACAGGCAAGTAGAAGAAAAATATCATGTATGTTGAGTTAGCAATTTCACTGGGGGGAAAAGAAAGATGGTTTTATCACAAGTGCAGACTTATTCAAATAATATATAGAGAGAGAACAAAATAATTTCAGGCCTTCTGAAGTACGTGGAATAGAATCTTATCTCATTTTTTAAATTATTTTAACATTAACACTAAGTATCCAATGTGACAAGAAATTATTTACATTAAGGGAAGAAATAAACAATTGGAAGTAATTTTGAGCCTTGGGCCTCCAGGAGAAAAATGTAGTTTTAGGTTACAGAGAGTGAGTAGTCTCTAGTGGTATGAATGGACTTGGTAAAAGAGATTGGATTGGAGAGCACAAGGTTTATTTCAATTGTGCCAATTTAGCAGAAAATCTTACCAAAAGTCAAGGAAGAACATTACCCCAAGCTGATTAAAATGATTATGCCTGCCAATTCTTGTTGAGGTATAAGCATGCCCAATTGACTAGTCAAAATCCCCAGTGTGCATGAGTATGTATAAACCCTACACTATATATTGCAAGAGATAAGGTTCTCCTTGAGTGTCAATAGTGGTTTAAACTTTTTAAAAAAACATTTGTTTGTTTTAAACAGCGAATCTCATTTCACGGGATGGTTGATGAACTTTACTGGAAGTAACTATCTTTTTACTTTAACCTTCTAAAACACAGAAATGAGCCCACAACTATATGGCCAACTAATCTTTCACAAAGTAGGAAAGAATATCTAGTGGGAAGAAGACTGTCTCTTCAATAAATAGTTTTGGGAAAACTGGACAGAAACATGTAGAAGAATGAAACTGGACCACTTTCTTACCCCATACACAAAAATAAATTCAAAATGGATGAAAGATCTAAATATGAGACAGGATACAATCAAAACTGTACAGAAGAACACAGGCAGCAACCTCTTTGACTTCGGCTGCAGCAACTTCTGACTAGATATGTCACCAAATGCAAAGGAAACAAAAGCAAAAATGAACTATTGGGGTTTCATCAAGATAAAAAACTTTTGCACAACAAAGGAAATAGTCAAAAAACTAAACGACAACTTATGGAATGGGAGAAGATTCTTGAAAATTACATATCTTATAAAGGGTTAGTATCCAAAATCTAGGAAGGACTTATTAAACTAAAATTTTAAAAAAAAATCAGTTAAGAAATGGGCAGAAGACTTGAATAAACATTTTTCCTAAGACACCCAGATGGCTAACAAACACATGAAAATATGCTCAACATCACTCAGGGAAATGCAAATCAAAAACATGATGAGATAACACCTTACACCTGTCAGAACGTCTTAAGTTTACAATACAGGAAACAACAGATGTTGCCAAGAATGAAGGAAAAAGGAGAACCCTCTTATTCTGTTGGTGTGAGTACAAATGTGTGCAGCCATTATGGAAAACAGTACGGGAAATCCTCAAAAATCTTCCTACTATTTGGGTAAATACCTACTACTGCAATTGCTGGATTGTAGAGTAGCTACAATCTAGAGGATCTTTGTAGAGGAGCTACTCTACAAACCAGCAATTGCAGTAGTAGGTATTTACTTGTAGGTACTTACTTGTATCTACTCTACAATCCAGCAATTGCAGTAGTAGGTATTTACCCAAGGGATGCAAAAATACTGATTCAAAGGGATACATGCACTCCAATGTTTATAACTTCATTTTCTACAATAGCCATTTCATGGATAGAATCTAAATGTCCATTGACACATAAATGGATACGGAAATTGTGGTACATGTGTAGAATAGAATATTACTTGGCCATCAAAAGGAATGATAGCTTGCCATTTGTAATGACATGGTTGGAGCCTGAGTGTATTGTGCTAAGCAAATCACGTCAGTCAGAGAAAGACAAATACCATATGATTTCACTCATATGTGTAATTTAAAAAATGAAATATGAACATAAGGGATGGACAAAACAGAGAGGGAAGCAAAGCTTAAGAGACTCTTAATTATAAAGAACATTCTGAGGGGTGCTGGAGGGGGGGTGATGGGGTAATTGAGTGATGAGTATTAAGGAGGGCACAAGTGGTGATGAGCAGTCAGCATTATATGTAGGTGATGAATCACTAAATTCTACTCCTGAAACCAATTGTACTATATGTTAACTAACTAGAATTTAAATCAAAACTTGATTATAAAAAACAACAACTACAACAGCAACTTTGGTATGAGCCCAAAGCCTTTCTTTTCTGTAACACCAAAGCCTGTGAATATGTGCTTAATTTCTGCCTGTAACATTATAACCTTTCTTACCTGTCTTTTTTTCTGCAAAAATTGTTATTTGCTGTTACTACCCACCTTTCCCCACCAGCATCAAGGGAAATGACTAATCTGACATTTATTTTTTTAACTTTATATATTTGTAATAGTAATTACATTCACTCATGCCTGATTCCTTTTATGCAATATTATGTTTGTAAGAGTCAGCCATATTTTTGTATGCAGTTGTAATTTTTTCATTCTCCTTGCTTTATATAACATTTCATTTAATGAACATACCACCATGTACCTATTATTTGCTTATTATAAATAATATGGATAAAGACAAAAGTTCGAGAGCTACTGGAACTGTCCACTGTCTCTTGTGGGAAGGTAAGTTGAAACAATTTGGAAAACAGTTTGGCAGTTTATTCTAAAGTGAACATATACACATTTTCCAACAGCAATTCCACTACCAAATATATACCCAGCAGATAAATTATATATTCCCACTAAATGACAGGAATAAGAATGTTCACAGAAGCATAAGTTGCTATCTTTTTTCCAACTTAACCATTCTTCAGCGTATGTATTGGTATTAACTTCTGGTTTTAATTTGAATTTATCTTCATGTAAAATGAAGTTTAGCACCTAGCACCAGCTTGAATATCATTTTTGTTAGTGTTTTTAGTCTTTTGCTTATTTTTAAGAAGTACTGTCTCTCTTTTCTTATTCATTTCCAATGTTTTTTAAAAATATATTATGGATATCAATCTTTTTAGGGTGGATTTATATATTTTGGGAATACATTCTTCCACTTTATGGGTTATCTTTTAACTTTTTCATTGGTATCTTTTGATGCACAGTAGTCCTAAATCATAATATAGTTCAATTTATCAATTTTTTTTCATTATGATTGGTAATTTTAGTTCTCTGTATGAAAATATGTGCTTACTCCAGGTTATGAAGATGTTTTATATAATTCCTATAAAAGTTCTATCTTTTAACAGGTCATATTTAAATATACTGTTTATCTGGTCTTTTTATTTTTATAATGATTTATAGGAGAAAAATTCATTCTTCTACATTGGATAACAAATTACCCCAGTATAATTTACTGAAAAAAATAGGCTTTCCACAGGGCTATGATGTAGTTTCAACTTCATCATATACCAGGTAATTTACATGGGTTTTGTTTGTTCCTGGACTTTCCTAGATAGTCCATTCATCTACTTGCCTTTTTTTGTGTCAGTATCACATTTTCTTTAATTTCTGAAAGCAGTCATGTCTCGGGGATTATAAGTAATCCAGCTTTGTTTTTCTTCCAGATTGCTCTGACTATTCTCTTCCATTTGCATTTCTGTATAAACTTTTAAATCAGCTCATCATACTCAGTAAAAATCCGCTTGGGGTTTTGGAGAATTGATATCTTAATATGGAGCTTTCTGATTCATACTCATGAACTTACTCGGGTTTTTATCAGTTTTTCTCAGTGAAATTTTATAATTTTCTGTATACCAGGCTTACATACCTTTCTGTAAAAAACATTCCCTAGGTACTTAGTATTTTAATATTATTTTAAATAGAAAATATTTAAAGTGTAATTTCCTAATTGTGTTGTCCATACATGGAAAACGTGATATTTTATATTGGTCTTGTATACACTGTCTATATGCACTTACATGCACTTGTATGTATTGTTAAATTTATTTATTAATTCTAAGAGCTTCTAGATGTCTTTTAGATTCTATATGTACCCTGATGATTTCTATGTGAATGATTATTCTATTAATTTTCCAATGTCTTGTGGCATTGGCTAGAGCATCCATTAAATAATAAATATAAATGATAATGGTGGACATCCTTAATTAGTAGAAAACTCAGGGGTAGTGTTTCGTATTTTGCCATTCAAATTAATTTTTTTCTATACATTTTAGTGGACATCGTCTATCACATTAACTAAGCTCCCTTCCTTGGTTAGGTTTATTCCTAAGTATCTTACAGTTTTTGGTACAATTTTAAAAGGGATAGATTCCTTTTCTGCTTCCTCTTTATTGGTACATAGAAATGCAACAGATTTCTGCATGTTGATTCTATATTCTGTGACTTTGCTGAACTTGTGTATCAGGTTTAGCATTTTTTGTGGAATAAATGTAACCAAAGAAATAAAAGATTTGTACTTTGAAAACTATAGAACACTCTTGAAAGAAGTTGAAGAGGACATAAAGAAAAGGAAAAATATTCCACGGTCACATATTGGAAGAACAAATATTGTTAAAATGTCTATAGCACCCAAAGTAATCTACACATTTAATGCAATTCCATCAAAATGCCACCAGCATTTTTCACAGAGCTAGAACAAACAATCTTAATATCTATATGGAACCACAAAACACCTCCAATAGTCAAAGCCATCTTGAAAAAGAAAAACAATGTGGGAAGCATCACCATTCCAGCCCTCAATCTGTATTAGAAATCTGTAGCCATCAAGACAGTAAGGTACTTACATAAAAATAGACACATAGATCAATGAAACAGAACAGAAAATTCAGAAACAGACCCACAACTACGTGGTCAACTTTGACAAAACAGGAAATAATATCCAGTGGGGGAAAAAAAAAGACAATTTCTTCAGCAGATTGTGTTGAGAAAGCTGGATAGCAGCATGAAAAGGATGAAACTGGACGACTTTCTTACACCATACACAAAAATAAATTCAAAATGGATGAAAGACCTAAATGTGAGATAGAAAACCAT
>ML099373.1:49207-80881 GCA_003697995.1 Taxidea taxus jeffersonii
AAAACAAAAAACTTCTGCACAGTGAAGGAAATAGTAAACAAAGCTAAAAGGAAGCCTATGGAATGGGATAAGATCATTGTAATTGGCATATATAATAAAGGGTTAGTATCCAAAGTATATAAAGAACTTACTAAACTCAACACCCAATAAACATATAATCCAGCTAAGAAATGGACAGAAAACATGAAGAGACATTTTTCCAAAGAAGACATCCATATGGCCAACAGATACATGAAAGGATGCTCAGCATCACTCATCTTCAGGGAAATATAAATCAATACTATATGATATATCACCTCACACCTGTCAGGATGGCTAAAATTAAAACACAGGAAAAATATGTTAGTGAGAATACAGAGAAAGGGGAACCTGGAAATGCAAACTCTACTTTCCTGTTGGTGGAAATGGAAACTGATGCAGACACTCACGAAAACAGTATGGAGGTTCCTCAGAATATTAAAAATAGAACTATTCTATGACCCAGCAATTACACTAGTAGGTATTTATCCAAAGGATGCAAAAATACTGATTTAAAAGGGATTAATGCAACCCAATGTTTATAGTAGCATTATCTAAAATGTCCAAATTATGGAAAGAGCCCAAATGTCCCTGGACTAATGAATGGATTAAGAAGAAGTGATATGTATATAATGAAATATTACACAGCCATCAAAAAGAATAAAATCTTGCCATTTACAATAATGTAGATGGAGCTAGAAAATATTTTGGTAAGTGAGATAAGTCAGAGAAAGATAAATACCATATGATTTCACTCATATGTGGAATTTATAAAACAAAATAAATGATCATAAGGGAGGGGTGAAAGAGAGAGGGATACCAAAAAACACACTCTTAAGTACAGGAAACTTGAAACAGGTTAACTCCATTTTGTCCTTCCAAATCTTATTTTTGTTAAATGATTTATTTGTAACTTCTTTTACAAGTCCAATTACACATTGTTATCACTGTGTTTCAAATAGATTTCCATTTAGTTACAACCTTTTCTAGTGTTATTCCTTCCTTTTTAGGGTACCTGGTTCTATTAGGATTGTTTTTCTTAATACTGGGTATATTTTTTGTAATGTAGATATGAATAAATTCAGCTTTTAAAATTCTGAAATTTTGTCTTTGTTAAATATTTTCATAATCACAGAACTATTCGTTTACATTTTTCAGCACATTATTCTATTTATTCTGTGCTGATATTTTTTCAATCTATAGTTTGAGATATTTTGCTGGATTTAACCTTTTTAAGGTCATGAATTTTTCATACATTGACTGTTCCATTCATTTTCTCCTCACCTAGGATTCTGATTACATGTAGGTTAAAACTTTTGATTACTTTTCATTTATTACTTATTCTTGGATCTGTGTTTTGTTTTCATTTTTCTATGTTCAGTTTGGATTGTTTATTATTCTTCAGTTTTACTAACCTTGTATCTTGTTATGTTCTATCAGATGTTATACAAATCCAGCAAGTGTTTAGATTCAGAAAATGCCTTTTTTTTAAAGATTTTATTTATTTATCGACAGATATCACAAGTATGCAGAGAGGCAGGCAGAGAGAGAGGAAGGGAAGCAGGCTGTCTGCTGAGCAGAGAGCCCGATGCGGGGCTGGATTCCAGGACCCTGGGATCATGACCTGAGCTGAAGGCAGAGGCTTTAACCCACTGAACCACCCAGGTGCCCCCAGAAAATGCCTTTTTATATTACAAAATGATCCTTTGATACATCTCTGTAGACTCTAATTTTTTTAAAATGCTATATATTTTGTTATTATTTCCACTTTCCTTTATATTTATCACATTAATTATAGTTATTTTTTAGGGCCTTGTCTGCTAATTATAATATTAGGATCAGGGGCGCCTGGGTGGCTCAGTGGATTAAGCCACTGCCTTCAGTTTAGGTCATGGTCTCGGGGTCCTGGGATCGAGCCCTGCATCGAGCTTTCTGCTTAGCGGGGAGCCTGCTTCCTCGCTCTCTCTACCTGACTCTCTGCCACTTGTGATCTCTCTGTCAAATAAATAAATAAACATTTACAAAAAATAAAATAAAAAAAAATATTAGGATCATATCTGTGTCTGCTTTTATAGACTATTCTATTTCCTCACTACTGAATTTTTGCATGTCTAATATATTTTTTTAGTATATGTTGTAAATTGTTCCAAAAATGTTGAGGAAGATCTTAATTATGTAAATTGTCTTTTCTTGAATATTATATTTCACCCTAGAATGTAATTAAATTACCAGAAGATCACCTTAATCATGCAAAGCCTTGTTTTTCAGCTTTTCTAGTTTCTATTTCAGTGTTGTCATACTTCCGTGGTGTAGCCATAGTCTATGTTCCTTACTTTTGGGGTATAGGTGTTAGGGTCTCAACAGAAAGCCCAGGGTATCTTAGCAAGTTCTCTGTTCTGGCTAGATTTGTACCACTATACCTCCTCTGTGCTGATGGCCTCTTTAATTTTTGCTCAATTCTCTAGCCTACGAAATAGTCCTGTCTGCACCAAGGTAGTTTAAGATATTCCCAAGGATATAAGAGATATATTTATGTAGAAGTTTGTGACGTATTCTTTATGGTCTCTTCCTTTTTTCTACCATGCCTCCTCAATCTCAGCCAACATGAATATTTGTGTATGCTCATCAGTTTCCTAGAGCTACCATAACAAAATACCATAAACTAGGTAGCTTAAAATGACAAAAACTTATTCTCTCAATTCTTGAGGCTAAAAATTTGAAATCAAGGTGTTGAAAGGGCCATTCTCCATCCAAATACTCTAAGAAGTTGTATCTTCCCTCTTCCTAGATTTTGGTAGTTGGTGATAATCATTAGTATTCCTTGGCTTATAGCTGCATTACTCTGATTTCTGGTTTTGTCTTTACACAGCCATCTTCCCTGTGTGTGTCTGTCTGTTTCTTCTTATAAAGGTAATAAAAAATCTTTGTATATCCAGCTTAGCATGATTCAACATGACTTCATTTTAACCTCAGTATATTTACAAATACCATATTGCCAAATAAAGTCACAATCACGTGTACTGGGGAATAGAGCTTGATATATATTTTGGAAGGACACAATTCATACTACATGTGTGTATGCATGTATGTATGTATATTGTGTGTGTATGTTTTATAGTTGTTTATAATAAGAGTATAACCAGATAATCATATATGACCTTTTGGTCTGCTAGCTCAAATGCCAGAATCACCTATCATTTGTTTCTGTTGCCTGTTTTTATTTATTCTTGTTTGTTGGTCACATGTAATTGTCCTTATTGATTTTTTAATTGGATTTTGCACATTGCATATAGAGGAGCTATATAAACTCCTGGTGATGTTATCTTTTATCACAGAAGGTTTTTATCTACTAGGTACATGTGAGAGGAGGAGCTTATTACCTTAATCAGATCAGGGACAGAACTCTGTTGAGGCTCTATGGAAGTTTTGGTAAGGCACCATCTACCTCAGGTTTTTCCCATTACATGAATATGACCATCTAGAGCTTTCATCTGAGAATCTATTAGGTCTTTCCCTCAGGACATATTTGTGAAAAGTTTTGGTCTGACTTCCAGAGACTTTTGTTTTGTCATACCCTGGTCAGTTTTAGAATTTAGGTGTCTCCAGGGCAATAATGGCTGTTTGAAGCACTTGAAGTCTCCAACTTTGCTACTAAAGTGTCTAGCATTGCCCAAAATATTTGAAGGATTTTCCATCCTCCAGTAAAGGCCCTTTTCTAGGGTCTTTTAAAAAATATTAATAGATAATGCCTAAATAAATTTGACAATAATAAATAAGGAAATACATGTGTCAAAAGAAAGATATGTGGTTTTAAGCAGAATTTAAAGGAGGGAGAAACTACATTTAATTTGGGAATCAGAAAAGGCTCTATGAAAGTGGTATTAATTAGACAGAACCTTGAAATATGCATAATCTTGCAGGCATACATTTCAAGTGGAGATTCTTATATCTTTACCAACCTTATTCTACATTTTCTTTTTGCTCTCTTTTTATTGTCTAGTTTGAAATGTCTCAGATTTTCATATCACTTCATTTAGATGTGCTAATTCTTAGAGTTTGCTTGTTTTTTTTTTTAAGAACAATGAGTTTAATAAAATGTGGATGGCACACATTGGTTATGTATGGGGTTGGAGGAAAAGATAATTAACATTTATTGAAAACCTGTTATGTTCTTAAAATTTCACATTCTTTCTTATATTTCCTTATTTCCAGTCTTTGAGGTTAACACTTTTATTTCTCTTTTCAAAGTGAAGATATTTGAGGCCCAGTAGAGTTTGGTAATTTCTTTGAAGATAACTCTACTGTCATTAGGGCTGTGATTTTAATTTATCTGCTTTTTGCTGAGCAGATCCATTTTGGCCACATGATGCTGTCTCCTTACTGCACCATGGCACATAAGTCTTGAAGCTTGGTTTGTATTATAGTGTGTAGGAAGTTAAATGTCAATCTTTTAGAAGTCAAAGACATAGTAGAAGTTTAAAGGAAGTGATCTGAGAGCACAGCAGATTGGCATTTCAAACTAGTCAAGGATAAGTGATGTAAAAGCAAATGCAGAATAGAGTTAGTAGAGATGTAAAAAAGTGAATGCTATCATAGTTGACAATTTTCTGAAAAAAGAAACCAAGAAGAGTAACAGTCCAAGGAACATTTTCAAATTATGCCCTCCAGCAAATTGTACATAAAACGTTCTTTGGGGATATTATTGACTCATTTTCTGAATTTAAAATAACATGGCTAAACTTTGATAATAAAGTAATTACTCATGTTGGTAGTTATTCATATGTACTTTACTTGAATAGTAAGCTACACTGGAGAAAAATTTAAATATACAGAAATCAAAATAAGCGATTGCAGTTGTTCAAATTTCTGAAGAATTATCACAATTGTCAAAAGTTTTTTTTATATATTGTTACAGGATTAAAATAAAATGTATTTATGAAGTATGTTCTCTACACAAACACACACACACAAGAAATATGGAATTATACTATAATGCTATCTGATCATTTAAAAACGTTTTATAATGGAAATTTTGAATGCTTATAAATGTAAAACTCACAGTGTTAGGACCCCTCCATTCTCTGTACCTATTGCCCTACTTCAGCAATTATCCTAATATAGGACCAGTCTTCTTCAATTTATACACTCATTTTTTATCATTATGATTATTATGAATTATGAATTATGATTATTTTAAGACAAATCTCAGATATTGTATAACTTTACCCCCTAAAATTTATAGAATGCATCTATAGTAACTAGGAGCTCATTTTTAAGCAAAACCTTAATGAAAACATCACTTTTAACATAACTAATTATAGTCCCTTGATATAATTAACTAATCAGGAGTTATTTGTCTTCCTCTGGCAGTATAAAAGCATTTTTAGAATTTATTTGTTTATACAAAGAACATATTGATGGTTGCCAGAGCAGAAGGACCTTGGGGGGGAGCAAAATATTGAAGAGGATCAAAAAGTAAATTTCCAGTTTTAAAATAAGTCATGGGGATGTAAAGTACAGCATGGAAAACATAGTTGATAATTTTGTATTAACTTTGAATGGTGACAGAAGGTAAACAGACTTATTGTGATCATTTTATAGTATTTACAAATACTGAATGACTGTGTTGTACATCTAAAACTATAATAATATTATATGATAAATATATCTCAATAAAATAAATAATTTGTTTAGATCAAGACTTAAAGTCCAAACAGTGCACTGGATTAATATCTTCATTTGTTGTTGTTATTGATTTTTTAATTAAAGTATAGTTGACATATAATGTTACATTTGTTTTGTCTGTACAACATAGTGATTCAAAGACTCTATTGGTTATTCTATGCTCAGCAGAATTGTAGCTACCATCTTTCACCATACAACACTATTACAATATTATTGACTGTATTCTCTATGATGTAACTTTTATCCCTTTGACTTAATTATTCTGAAACTGTAAAGTTGTACTTCCCATTTTTCACAATTTTGTCTATTCTCTGCACTACCCCTCTAGCTACCACCAGTCTGTTATCTGTATTTATGTGTCTGTTTCTGCTTTTATTTTTGTCATTTGTTCACTTGTTTTGTTTTTAAGATTCAACATATAAGCAAGATCTAATTATTTTAGTAACAAGTGAAGCTCTTCTTTGTATTTATTATTTAATAGGTATTGCTAAATTGACTAGTTTTTAAAACTTAACAATTTAGTTACCTTGCCAAATTATTGTTACTGAAGTTAAATGTTTTCTTCGTATTTTTCTGGCCACATAGGCTTTCTACATTGAAAAAACTTTCTTCCTTTATGCCATTTGTTTTAATGTACATTTTGTTATTTGTTTAGATTTCTTTAGGTATTATATTATCTTATTTTATTATTTTTTTCTGGTGCCTGTTCCACATTATTTTGAATGCTGTAACATTCCAAGGTATTTATATTCTAGTGAAAGAATCCCTGTTCGATAGTCCTGGTTTTATCCATTTTCCTGATTACTCTCATATTTGTTCCTAGAGATGTTAAGGATCACTTTGATTATTTTGTTAATGTAAAAAAAAATTACATTTCCCTAAATTAAAGTATTATTTAAATGAACACTGACTTAATTGCAATGTTTCACCTTCTCATTCAGTTGTCTTTTTTCTAAAAATGTAAGAGCTGGAGATTAATCTCTGTAGTAGGTAATAGGAACAAATTAAATGAGGCTTGACTGAATTTTTTTGGAAATGAAGTAGGGATGGGTGTTTTTTTTAATTTTCTTTATTTTTTTATAAACATATAATGTAACCCATTCCACCACCCTCTCCCGAAGTCCCTCCTCCCCACCCCCCTCAGTTTGTTTTATGACATTAAGAGTCTCTTTTGGTTTGTCTCCCTCCCGATCCCATCTTCTTTCATTTATTCTTTTCCTACCCCCTTAACCTGCCCCCCCCCCGTGCATCTCCACTTCTTCATATCAGGGAGATCATATGATAATTGTCTTTCTCTGATTGATGTATTTCGTTAAGCATAATACTCTCCAGTTCCATCCACGTCATCGCAAATGGCAAGATATCATTTATTTTGATAGCTGCATAGTATTCCATATTTATATATACCACTTCTTCTTTATCCATTCATCTCTTGATGTACATCTAGGTTCTTTCCATAACTTGGCTATCATGGACATTGCTGCTATAAACATTTGGGTGCACGTGCCCCTTCGGATCACTACGTTTGTATCTTTAGGGTAAATACCCAGTAGTGCAATTGCTGGGTCATAAAGTAGCTCTATTTTCAATTTTTTGAGGAACCTCCATGCTGTTTTCCAGAGTGGTTGCATCAGCTTACATTCCCACCAACAGTGTAGGAGGTTTCCCTGTTCTCCACATCCTCGCCAGCATCTGTCATTTCCTGACTTGTTCATTTTAGCCATTCTGACTGGTGTGAGGTGGTACCTCATTGTGGTTTTGATTTGTATTTCCCTGATGCCCAGTGATGTGGAGCACTTTTTCATGTGTCTGTTGGCCATCTGGATGTCTTCTTTTCAGAAATGTCTGTTCATGTCCTCTGCCCATTTCTTGATTGGATTATTTGTTCTTTGGGTGTTGAGTTTGGTAAGCTCTTTATAGATTTTGGATACTTGTCCTTTATCTGATATGTCATTTGCAAATATCTTCTCCCATTCTGTCAGTTGTCTTTTGGATTTGTTAACTGTTTCCTTTGCTGTGCAGAAGCTTTTGATCTTGATGAAGTCCCAAGAGTTCATTTTTGCCCTTGGTTCCCTTGCATTTGGTGATGTTTCTAGGAAGAAGTTGTTGTGGCTGAGGTCGAAGAGGTTGCTGCCTGTGTTCTTCTCAAGGATTTTGATGGATTCCTTTCTCACGTTGAGGTCCTTCATCCATTTTGAGTCTATTTTCATGTGTGGTGTAAGGAAATGGTCCAATTACATTTTTCTGCATGTAGCTGTCCAATTTTCCCAACACCATTTGTTGAAGAGGCTGTCTTTTTTCCATTGGATATTCCTTCCTCCTTTGTGGAAGATTAGTTGGCCATAGAGTTGAGGGTCTATTTCTGGGCTCTCTATTCTGTTCCGTTGATCTATGAGTCTATTTTTGTGCCTGTACTGTACTGTCTTGATGATGACAGCTTTGTAATAGAGCTTGAAGTCCAGAATTGTGATGTCACCAGCTTTGGTTTTCTTTTTCAATATTCCATTGGCTATTCAAGGTCTTTTCTGGTTCCATATAAATTTTAGGACTATTTATTCCATTTCTTTGAAAAAAATGGATGGGATTTTGATAGGCATTGCATTAAATGTGTAGATAGCTTTAGGTAGCATAGACATTTTCACAATATTTGTTCTTCCAATCCATGAGTGTGGAACATTTTTCCATTTCTTTGTGTTTTCCTCAATTTCTTCCATGAGTATTTTATAGTTTTTTTTAAGATTTTATTTATTTATTTGACAGACAGAGATCACAAGTAGGCAGAGAGGCAGACAGAGAGGCAGAAGCAGACTGTCTGCAGAGCAGAAAGCCGAATGCGGGGCTCCATCTCAGGACCCTGGGATCACGACCCGAGTCAAAGGCAGCAGCTTTAACCCACTGAGCCACCCAGGCACCCCTTTTATAGTTTTCTGAGTATAGATTCTTTGCCTCTTTGGTTGGGTTTTTTCCTAGGTATCTTATGGTTTTGGGTGCAATTGTAAATGGGATTGACTCCTTAATTTCTCTTTCTTCTGTCTTGTTGTTGGTGTAAAGAAATGCAACTGATTTCTGTGCATTGATTTTATATCCTGACACTTTACTGAATTCCTGTACAAGTTCTAGCAGTTTTGGAGTGGAGCCTTTTGGGTTTTCCACATATAGTATTATATCGTCTGCAAAGAATGAGAGTTTTACTTTTTCTTTGCTGATTTGGATGCCTTTAATTTCTTTTTGTTGTCTGAATGCTGAGGCTAGGACTTCTAGTACTATGTTGAATAGCAATGGTGATAATGGACATCCCTGCTGTGTTGCTGACCTTAGCAGAAAGGCTCTCAGTTTTTCTCCATTGAGAATGATATTTGCGGTGGGTTTTCCATAGATGACTTTGATAATATTGAGGTATGTGCCCTCTATCCCTGGGTTTTTTTAAATAGATACAAGATCATGGAGTGTGGGTGGAAGTATGATTGCATAATAATATAAGAGAAAAAATGAAACTAAAACCAGTTAAAGCTAAAAGCATCTAGGTGTTTATGGATTACACAGAATTTAGAACAACACATGTCAAATGGAACCATATTGCAGAGGAAATCCTATTCATCTATCACTAGCAGAAGAATATTGAGTTATGTGACATGTTTCTTTAACATGGTTGAAAATTTTAGAATAAATTGGCTCCCCATATTTTTTATTTAGAAACATGTACTCACTTTTTAGAAATGTTTTTCCTAGAGTTAATGATGCACTTTTTCAGAACGAGTTAATTTTCAAATAAGAACATCGATAATTTATTTGGGCAGCCACGAGGGAAACAAAATGAGTGATGTCTTATGGCTGTGAAAAATCATGGTGTAAATTACTTAAAACATATATTGTTTGATATCATATTAAGAGAAAAACATTTAAGTTGTTTTGATAATATCAGGAAACATTACCATGTGGGTTGCTTGGGTGGCTCAGTCAGTTAAGTGTCTGCCTTCAGCTCAGGTCATGAGCCCAGAGTCCTGAGACTGAATGCAGCATGGGGCTCTTTGCTCAGTGGGGAGCCTGCTTCTCCCTCTGCCTGCTCCACCCCTGCTTGTTCTCTCTATCTCTCTCTCTCTCTGACAAATAAATAAATAAATAATATTTTTTAAAAGTTTCTTTAAAAAAAGAAATAAGCATCACCATGTAAGTCTTAAATGTAGAACACGTGCTTAAGGAAGGAATATGCCTGTTTGTGAATTCTATTAATATTCTTTTTTCAAGTTGTTATTTATATTTTGGTTAGTAAGCATGGAGTGTATTATTAGTCTCGGGTGTACAATACAGTGTCTGAACACTTCCATACAACACTTCCATATTACAACAAGTGCACTCCTATTACCCATCATCTATTTAATCCATCCTCCCACCGACCTCCCCTCAAGTAACCATCAGTTTAATCTCTATTATTAAGAGTCTGTTTTTTGGTTTGGCTCTCTCTCTCTCTTTTTTTCCCCTTGCCTTTTTGTTTCATTTCTTAAATTCCACAACTGAATGAAATCATATGGTGTTTATTCTCTGACTGACTTAATTCACATAGCATAATACTCTCTAATTCCATCCATATCACCACAAATGGCAAGATTTTATTCTTTGTTATGTCTGGGTCATATTCCATTATATATATAAGATGATATATAATACTGTAAGTATATACACATATATATAGACAAATCTATAAATTCATTATTTTTTATTGCTGAGTGATATCACATTATACATATAAAATGATATATAATAAAATATAAATATATATATGTATATTACATATATGTGTATGTAAATACAAATATATACATATATTTATATATAAACATATATTAATGAAATTATCACTTTTAACATAATTAATGATAGTTCCTTAATATAATTAACATACACACACACACACACACACATGTGAACGTGTGCAATCTTTATCCATTCATCAGTCAATGGATGCTTGGGCTATTTCCATAATTTGGCTATTGTAGATAATGCTGCTATAGACATCAGGTTACATGTATCCCTTTGCATTAGTATTTTTGTAAACTTTGGTTAAATACCTAGTACTACAATTGCTGGGTCTTAAGGTAGTTATATTTGTAACTTTTTGTACTATTTTCCAGAGTGACTGAACCAGTTTGCATTCCCACCAACAGTATAAGAGGGTTCCCCTTTTCCCACAACCTTGCCAACACCTGTTGTTTCTGGTGTTACTGATTTTAGACATTCTAACAGGTGTGAGGAGATATCTCATTATGGTTTTGACTTGTGTTTTCTTGACCAGTGACGTAGATAATATTTTCATGTGTCTGTTGGCCGTCAGTGTGTCTTTGGATAAGTTCATGTCTTTTGCCAATTTTTAATTGGATTATTCATTTTGGGAGTGATGAGTTTTGTAGATTCTTTATATATTTTGAATACTGACACTTTATTAGATATGTCATTTGCAAATATCTTCTCCTATTCTGTGGGTTGCTTTTTAGTTTTGTTGATTGTTTCCTTTGCTGTACAGAAGCTTTTTTTTTTTAATCTTGATGAAGTCCCAATAGTACATTATTGCTTTTGTTTCCCTTGCCTCTAGAGATATGTCTAGTAAGAAGTTGCTACAGTGTCTGCCAAAGAGGTCACTGCCTGTGTTCTCCTATAGAATTTTGATGGTTTCCTGTCTCACATATAGGTCTTTCATCCATTTTTAATTTATTTCTGTGTGATGTGTAAGAAAGTGATCCTGTTTCATCCTTTTGAATGCTGCTGTACAGTTTCTTAACACCATTTGTTGAAGAAACAGTCTATTCCCCATTCAACAGTCTTTCCTGGTTTGTCGAAGATTAATTCACCATATAGTTGTGGGTTCAGTTCTGTGTTTTCTATTCTGTTCTATTTATCTATATCTCTGTTTTTGTACTGGTATCACACTGTTTTGGTCACTACAGCCTTATAATATAACTAAAAGTCTGGAATTGTGATACCTTGAAATATGCTTTTCTTTTTCAAAGTTGTTTTGGCCATTGGAAGTCTTTTGTGGTTCCCTATAAATGTTAGTGTTGTTTGTTCTAGTTCTGTGAAAAATGCTATTTGGTATTTTGATGGAGAGTGCATGAAATGTGTTGATTGCTTTGGGCATTATGGATACTTTAACAATATTTTTTTTTCCTAATCCATAAGTATGGAATGTCATTCTATTTATTTATGCTGTCTTAAATTTCTTTCATCAGTTTTTTAAATAGTTTTCAGGATACAGGTCTTTCATCTCTTTGATTAGGCTTATTCCCAGATATCTCATTGTATTTGGTGCAATTGTAAATAAGATTTTCTTAATTTCTTTTTTTGCTGCCTTATACTGTTATATAGAACTGCAATAGTTTTCCATATGTTAATTTTATACCCTGCAAATTTACTGAATTCATTTATCAGTTTTTTATGGAGTCTTTATGGTTTTCTATATACAGTATCATGTCATCAGCAAACAGTGAAATTTCTTCCTTGCCATTTGGTTGCCTTTTATTTCTTCTTGTTGTCTGATTGCTGTCAATAAGATTTCCAGTACTTTGTTAAATAATAGTGATGATAGTAGACACCCCTGTCTTGTTCCTGACCCTCTCTAGAGGGAGAGCTCTCTGCTTTTCCCCATTAAAGATGACATTAACTCTGGGTTTTTCATATATGGTCTTTATTATGTTGAGGTATATTTCCTCTATCCCTAATTTGTTGATGGTTTTCTATCATGAATGGATCTTGTACTTGGTTAAAGGCTTTTTCTGCTTGCATTGATCGAAACGATCATATGGTTCTTATTCTTTCTTTTATTAGTGTGGTATGTCACATTGATTGATTTGTGAATATTGAACCACTCTTTCAACCGAAGAATAAATCCCACTGGATCCTGTTGAATGATTTCTTTAATGTTTTGTTGAATTTGATTTGCTAGAATTTTTTTTAAATTTATAATTTGTCATCCATATTCATCAGGGATATTGCCTATAGTTTTCCTTTTTTGTGGAGTCTTTATCTGGTTTTGTCATGAGGTTAATGCTGGCCTCATAAAATGAATTTGAAAGCTTTCCTTCCTCTTCTATTTTTCAGATTAGTTTGAAAAGGATAGGTTTTAACTTTTTAAAAATATTTTATTTATTTATTTGAAAGAGAAAGAACTGGAGAGAGAGAGCAAACATGAGCGGGGGGCAGAGGGAGAGGGAGAAGCAGGCTCCCTGTTGAGCAGAGAGAACAATGTGGGGCTTGATCTCAGGACTGTGGGATCATGACCTGAACTGAAGGCAGACACTTAACAAACTGAGTCACCCAGTTGCTCCAGTTTTAACTCTCCTTTAAATTTTGGTAGAATTTGTGAAGTCTTCTAGCACTGGACTTTTGTTTCTTAGGAATTTTTTGATGACTGATTCAAATTTTGCTAGTTATTTAATTTTTCTATTTCTTTCTGTTTCAGTTTTGGTAGTATGTAGATTTCCAGAAATGTATCCATTTCTTCCAGATTGGCCAATTTGTTGGTATATAATTGTTCACAATATTCTCTTATAATTTGTTGTATTTCTGTGGTGTTAGTTGTGATCTCTCTTCTTTCATTTGTAATTTTATTTATTTGGGTCCCTTCTCTTTTCTTTTTGTACATCTAGCTAGGGGCTTATTGACTTTTTTTTTTTTTTTCAGAGATCCAGCTCCTGGTATCATTGATCTTCTCTATTATATTTTTAGTTTCTATATCATTTATTTCTGCTCTAATATTTATCATTTCCTTCCTTCTGCTGGATCTAGGCTTTGTTTGTTATTTTTCTAGCTCCTTTAGGTGTAAGGTGAAGTTATTTATTTGAAATTTTTCTTGCTTCTTATGGTAGACCTGTGTTGCTATATACTTCCCTCTTAGGACTGCTTTATTGTAAACCAATGATTTTGGACCATTCTGTTTCTTTTAAAAAAATATTTTATTTATTTATTTTTCAGAAAGTGAGAGAGAACACTAACAAGGGGAGCAGCAGGCAGAGATAGAAGCACATCTTCCGCTGAGCAAGGAGCCCAGTGCAAGACTTGATCCCCAACCTGGGATTGTGACCCAAGCTTAAGGCAGATGCTTAACCAACTGAGCCACCTAGGTGTCTCTAGACCATTCTGTTTTCATTTCCATTTGTTACCATGCATTTTCTTTTTTTTTTTTTCTCTTTGATTTCTTGCTTGATCCAATCATTGTGTAGTAACATGTTGTTTAACATCCTTGTATTTTTGTTCATTCCACATTTTTTTTCTTGTGGTTGATTTCAAGTTTCATAGCTTAGTGGTCAGAAATATATGCATGGTATGATCTCAGTCTTTTTGTATTTGTCGAGGTCTGATTTGTGAAAGCCATTATTTCCTTGTTGATTTTCTGATTAGATGATCTCTCCAGTGATGTAAGTGGGGTGTTAATATCACCTACTATTATCATGTTATTATCAATGAGTCCCTTTAAGGTTTTCATTGTTTTAAATATTTGTGGGCTCTTAATTTAGGGGCATAAATAGTTACAATTTTTATATATTCTTGTTGGATAATCCCCTTTATTATTATATAGTACCCTTCTTCATCTCTTGTTACACTCTTTTAAAGTTTTAAAGTTTTAAAACTTTAAAGTTTTAAAGTCTAGTTCCTCTGATGTAAGTATTGCTAGTCTGGCTTTCTTCTTCTTCTTGTTGTTGTTGTTCTTCTTTTTTCTGGTTTTCTTTTCTTTTCTTTTTTTTTTTTTTTTTTCTGGCTTTCTTATGATATCCACTTGTGGGATCAATGGTTCTCCATATCCTTACTTACAATCCTTAGCTTTCTCTAAATTTAAACGAGTCTATTATAGGCATCATAGATGGGTCTTGAGGTTTTGTTGTTGTTGTTTTTGTTTTATCCATTCTGATCCCCTGCGTCTTTTAATTGGACCATTTAGGCTATTTACATTCAGAGTAATTGTCCATAGATATGCATTTGGTGCAATTTTATTACTTCTTTTGTCATTGTTTCTGGAGATTTTCTCTGATCCTTTCTTATCTTTTTCACTTTGGGTATCTCCTTACCACTCAAAGAGAACCCTCTAATATTTCTTGTAGGGCTGGTTTAGTGGTCACATAATCTTTTAGTTTTTGTTTGGGAAACTCTTTATCTCTCCTTCCATTCTGCATGATAGTCTTGTTGGATAGAGTATTTTTGGGTGCAGATTTTTCCCATTTAGCAATTGGAATATATCATGTCACTCCCTTTTGGCTTATTAAGTTTCTCTTAAGAAATCTGCACCCATGCATATGGGTCACTTTTTGTAATTTAAGGGCTTCTTTTGTCTTGCTGCTTTTAATACTTTTTAAACTCATTATATTTCACATATTTGATTTAATGTCTTGGTGTTGGTTTGATTTTTTTTATTTTGATGGGAATTATCTGTTCCTCCTAGATCCAGATATCTGTGCCCTTCCTCAGATTAGGGAAGTTTTCTATTATTTTTTGAAATAAATATTCCACCTTTTTTCTTTCTCTTCTTTTTCTGAGAGTCCTATAATGTGAATGTTATTATGATTGATAGAGTCACTGGGTTCCCTTAGTCTATTCTTGTGTTGCATAATTCTTCTTTCTTTTTTTTTAAGCTTTATTATTTTCCATTATTTTGTCCTTTAGGTCTCTAATTCATTCCTCTGTTTCTTCCACCTTCCTAGTATTTTTGATTTTGTTTTTGCATCAAGCCTGTTTCCAATCTTGTTTATTGAATTCTTGATCTCTGATTGATTCTTTTTTATCCCTTTGATCTTTATAATAATGGACTCACAGATGTGTTCTATTTTCTCAAGCCACATGAGTATGCTTATGATTTTTGCTTTAAATTCCCCATCAGGCATTTTACTTATATCTGTTTCACTTTGCTACTGGCCATGACCTTATCTTGTCCTCTCATTTGGAATACATTTCTCTGTTTTCATTTTGTCTAAATCTCTGCCTTCTTCTGTGTTAGAAAGGCCACTTATGTTTCCTGCTCTTGAAAGTTATGAGTTTATGAAGAAGAGGTCTTGTAGCACCCACAACTTGACACTTCAGGGAGTGTCTCTGGTGTGCGGTGGGTGCACTCTACTACTGTGTTTGGGCTACTTTATCTTTCAGGCCAGTCATCTGCAGATGCTTTCCTTGCCTACTGTGGGCAGTGTTTGGCCATTGGCCAATGTGGAGAACTTTAATGAGGTGTGCTCAGTTCTGCTTGTGAAATGAGGCTTATCAATATCTCCAGTGGAACTAAGGCCCTGCAAAACTCTCTGATCTGGAGATGTGGTGTGGTCACAGGTTTGTGCTGGTCTTCTGGGGAAGGAGCCTGTTGCACTGGGACTGAGGTAAGCTTGACTGAGAAATGCAGTCCTTCATTGTGCAGCAGTGTTGCTTGGTATAAGCAAGTTAGGCAGCTTCCCACAGGTGAATCTAAGTTTATGCTAAGGGGTGGGTGATTGAAATGGCAATGAAAAAGCCAGCTGCTTTTTTCCCAGAGAGGTATCTCTGTGAATGCTGTCTCTCAGGGACACACCGTGAGAAAAGTGTATAATCTCCTCCAGTGTGTCCCAGACATTCTTCAAATAGCCGTTTCTATACCATCTGCCCCAGGGTGTTTGCTTGCCTTCTCTACAGAAGTAGGGCAGTGCACTCCAAGCTCTATTTCAGCCAAGCCCACTGATCTTTAAAACTCAAATTTTAAAGCCCCAATTGTGAGAATTCACAAAATTAAGACTCTCTTGCTTTCCAAGCCAGTGCTTTTGGAGAAACATTCTCCTTGTGTTTTTTCATGTGCTCCTCTTTCCCACCCTTCTCTGTGACCATGGCTCCCTCCCTTCTGTAGCAACCCCAGTCCATTTATCCCCTAAGCTACATCTCCCCACTTCCTACCTTCTTCAGTGTAACATCTTCTCTCCCTTTAGTTGTGCAGTTTGTTCTGTCCGTCATACACCTAACAATAATAACCTAAAACTAATAACAAGAGAAGAGAACTTAAACACCCCACCTACATTGATTGACAGCTCATCCAGGCAAAAAAAAAAAACAACAAGTAAACTGGCTTTGGATGACTGGAACAGATTTATTTAAAAGATATATTCAGAACTTCCATTTTAATACAGCAAAATACACATTCTTTACAAAAGTGTATGGGACATTTTCCAGAATAGATCACCTATTATCACCCAAAATAAACCTCAGCAATTCAAGAATATCAAAATTACACCGTGCTTATTTTCTCCATACAACATTATGAAGCTAGAAGTCAACCACAAGAAAAAATCTGGAAAGGCAACAGATGCATGTAGTTTAGATAACATGCTACTAAAGAAAGAGTGGGTAAACCAAGAAATAAAAGAAGAAATAACAAAGTACATGGAAAAAGTGAAAACACAATGGTTCAATTCTTCTGATATGCACCAAAAGCCATTCTAAGAGGGAAGCTTACAATACAGGTCTACCTGAAGAAGCAAGAAAAAATCTTAAACAACTTTTAAAAAATATTTTATTTATTTATTTGACAGATCAAGAGATCCCATGTAGGCAGAGAGGCAGGCAGAGGGGGAGGGGTAATTATACCCCTGATAAGCAGAGAGCCTGATAAGGGGCTTGATCCCAGGAGCCTGAGATCATGACCTGATCCAAAGGCAGAGGCTCAACCCACTAAGCCAACCAGGAGCCCCTTAAGTAAACAACTTTATGTTGCACCTAAAAAAGTTAGAAAGAGAACAACAAACAAAACCTAAAACCACCAAAAGGAAGGGAATAATAAAGATTAAAGCAGAAATAAATAATATAGAAACTAAAACAAAACAAAACAAAAAACAATATAACAGATTAATGGAACCAGGAGTTTGTTCTTTGAAAAAATCAATATGATTGATCCACCACTAGCTAGAAAAAGAAGGAGAGAGAGAGAGAGAGAGGAATCAAATAAATAAAATCACAAATGAGAGAGGAGAAATAACAAAAACTATAGAAATACAATCATATCATAAGACAATATTATGAAAAGCTATACGCCAACAAATTGGACAACCTAGAAGAAATGGTTAAATTCATAGAAACATATAAACTACCAAAACTGAAAGAGGAAGAAACAGAAAATGAGCAGACCAGTAACCAGCAAAAATTCAAGTCAGTATTCAAAAACTCCCAACAGGGCACCTGGGTTGCTCAGTGGGTTAAGCTTCTGCCTTTGGCTTGGGTCATGATCTCAGGGTCCTGGGATTGAGTCCTGCATCAGGCTCTGTGCTTGGCAGGGAGCCTGCTTACATCTCTCTCTCTCTCTCTCTCTGCCTGCCTCTCTGCTTACTTGGGATCTCTCTTTGTCAAATAAATAAATAAATTCTTAAAAAAAAAAAAAAAACAACCCTCCCAGCACGACCGTCCAGCATCAGATTGCTTCACAGGCAAATTCTACCAAACATTTAAAGAAGAGTTAATACCTAGCCTTCACCAAATATTTCAAAAACATAGAAAAGGAAAGAAAACTTCCAAATTCATTCTATGAAGCAAGCATTACCCTGCCACCAAAATCAGGTAAAGATACCACAAAAAAAAAAAAAAGGAACTACAGGCTAATATTTCTGATTAATAGAGATGCAAAAATCCTCTACAAAATACTAGCAAACTGAATTCAACAGTACATTAAAAAATTGTCCACCTCATGCAAGTGGGATTTATTTCTGTGTTGTAAGTGACATTCAATATTTGAAGGTCAATTAATATGATGTATCACATCAAATTAAAAAAAATCCATTTCTCTTTTTTCATTATTTGTGTATACAAGTGCAACAGATTTCTGTGCATTAATTTTGTATCCTTCAAATTTACTGAATTCATTTATC
Source organism: Taxidea taxus jeffersonii (assembly GCA_003697995.1). Lineage (NCBI taxonomy): Eukaryota > Metazoa > Chordata > Mammalia > Carnivora > Mustelidae > Taxidea > Taxidea taxus. The sequence goes on from ML099373.1 coordinate 67,759, forward strand.
AGTTCTAACAGTTTATTGGTGGAATCTTTTGACTTCCCTATATATAGTATCATGTCATGTGTGAATAGTAAAAGCTTTACTCCTTTCTTGCCAATTTGGACACTTTTTAATTTCTTCTTGTTTGATTTCCAGTACTATGTTGAATAAAATCAGTGACAATGGACATCTTTGTCTTGTTCCTGAACCCACAAGATAAGCTCTCAGTTTTTCCCTGTTTAGGATGATATTAGCTGTTGGTTTTTCATATATGGCTTTTTTTTAAAAAGCTGAGGTATGTTCCCTCTAAACCTACTTTACTGACTCTTTATTATGAATGAATGTTGTACTTTGTCAAATCTTTTCTGCCTCTACTGGAATGATCAGATGGTTCTTATACTTTCTTTATTGATGTCATGTAACGAGCTGATTGACTTATAAACATTGAACCACCCTTGTAACCCAGGAATAATTCCTACTGGATTGTGTTGAATGCTTTATTTAATGTATTGTTGTATTCAGTTTGTTAGTATTTTATTGAGGAGAAGCAAAAAGAGAAATTAAGTAATCAATCCCATTTGCAACTGCACCAAAACTAGTAAGACATCTGGGCATAAATATAACCAAAAGGTGAAAGATCTATACTCTGAAAACTTAAAACACTGATGAAAGAATTTGAAGAGAACACAAAGTAATGGAAAGACATTCCATGCTCATAGATTGGAAGAACAGATATTGTTAAAATGTGTGTACTACCTAGAGCATTCTATACATTTAATTCAATCCCTATCAAAATATTGACAGAATTATTTGAAAGACCACAAATAGCCAAAGCAATCTTGAAAAAAATAGAGGCATCAAAATTCTGGACTTCAAATTATATTACAAAGCTATTATGATAAAAATAGAATGGTGCTGACACAAGAATAGACACATAGGTGTTATATACAACTGATAAATCATGAAATTCTACCCCTGAAACTAAGAAAAAAAAAATGGAAAGAACCAGAAAACTCAGAAATGAACCCACAATTATAGTCGATAAGTCATTGAGAAAACAGGAAGTATACCCAATGAGGAGAAGATTGTCCCTTCAACAAATGGTGTTGAGAAAACAAATCGTGTTGACAGCAACATGCAAAAGAATGGCCATTTTTCTTACACCATACACAAAAATACATTCAAAATGGATGAAAGACCTAAACATCAGGCAGGAAACCATCAAAATCCTACCACATAATACATGCAGTAACTTCATTGACATTGGCCATAAAAACTTCTTTCTAGATATGTCTCATGAGTCAAGGAAAACTAAAACAAACAAACAAAAAAACTATTGGGGCTACATCAAAATAAAAATCTTCTGCACAGTGAGGGAAACAATCAAGAAAACTAAGAAAACCTATGGAATGGGAGTAGATATTTATAAATGACATATCCAATAGATTAGTATCCAAAATATATAAACAACATATAAAACTCAACATCCCAAAAAGGAATAATCCAATTAAAAATGAGCAGAAGACCGGAATAGACATTTTCCCAATGAAGACATACAAATGTCAACAGATACATGAAAAGATGCTCAACGACACTAATCATCAGGGAAATGCAAATCAAAACTACAATGAGATATCTCCTTACACCTGTCAGAATGGCTAGGATTAACACTGGAAACAACAGGTGTTAGCCAGGGTGTGGAGAATAGGAAATCATCTTGCACTGTTGGTGGGAATGGAAACTGGTGCAGCTACTTTGAATAAAAGTGGAGATTCCTCAAAATGTTAATTACACTACTATATATTTACCAAAAAAATACTAAAATACTAATTCAAAGTGATACATGAACCCTGATGTGTATAACAGCATTATCTACAATAGACAAATTATGGAATCATTCCAAGAGTCCACTGACCGATGAATGAATAAAGAAGAGGTGGTGTATGTTTTCAATGGAATATTACTCAGCCATGAAAAATGAAACCTTGTCATTTGGTTGGAGTTAGAGAGTACTATTCTAAGTGAAATAACTCAATCAGAGCAATATAAATAGCATATGAATTCACTCATATGTGAACTCTAAAAATGAAACAAATGAGCAAAGGAAAAAAAGAAAGAGGCAATTCAAGAAACAGATTCTTAACTATAGAGAATAAACTGTTGGTTACATAAAAGGACGTGAGTGGAGGGATGTGTTAAATATGTGATTGTGATTATGGAATACACTTACCGTGATGAGCATTGGATGATGTATGGAAGTGTTGAATTACTATATTGCAGACCTAAAACTAATAAAACACTCTATACTATCTATACTGGAGTTAATTTAAAAAAAATAAATGAATGAAAAGGAAACAGGAAAAAAAAAGTTCAAGTGACCAATAAGCAGATCATTTATCAAAAAATGTAAGAAAAAATGGAGTCCCTCAAGGAAACTAAAATAATAGAATGGAAAAAAATTATAAAACAAAAATATTATCAGAAGTAAAGGAGTTAAATCCTTTCATAGAAATGGTATACTATGTCTCAAGGAATATTGACATAGTACAATATAAAGTGAGATATACCCTAGCAAAATTATTGTACTTTGCAGATAAAGAAAAGCACATTCCCTGGTAGAAAGGAAAAAAAATCAAATTTAGGTGATATAAAATTTAAAAATTCATGGGCACCTACCTGTGTGGCTCAGTGGATTAAGTGTCTGCCTTCAGATCAGGTCATAATCTCGGGGTCCTGGGATCAAGCCCCACATCGGGCTCCCTGCTCAGTGGGAAGCCTGCAAATAAATAAATAAATAAAATTTAAAAATTCAGAATTATGACTGAAAAATTCAAAATGCCAATGACAAAAATTAAAGAAGACTAAAATCCATTATGAGCCATGTTGAAAGACCCAATATCCTAAATGCCTAGTCCCTTCAAAATAATCTATAGTTTCAGTGCAGCTATAGCAAAATTTCAGAAGAAATTTTTTGTTCAACAAATTTGTAAGCTGATTCTAAAATGCATACAGAAGTGCAAATTGCCAAGAATAAGCCAAGAAATCTTATAGATTAAAACTTTATTACCACACTACTATGATATTAATTAAGGTAGGGTGACAAGAGCTCAAAGACAAGTAGACTTATAGAATAAAAGAGAGAGTCCAGACACAGATTCATACTTGCTTAGTCCTATGGCAATTTTAGACCAATTTTAGACCAATTTTGTATCCAGATAGAACTAAAAATTATTGGACAACTACCTCAACCATACAGAGAAATCCACTTAAGGAGTATTGTATATGAACTTATGGGAAAAAATCTTGAAATAATATACAACTGACCCCTGAACAACATGGGGATTATGGGTGCTGACTCTCATGCAGTAAAATTACTGTATATAAGTTTTAACTCCCCCAATACTTAGCAATTTATAGCCTACTATTTCCCATTAATCTTATAGATAACATAAACAGTCAATCGACACATATATTTTATGTTTTATGTATTATATACTGCATGTTTACAATAAAGTTAGCTAGAGAAAATAAAATGTTATTAAAAATAATAAGGAAAAGAAAATACATTTACAGTACTGTGCTGTATCAATAAAACCCTCATATAGGTGGTCCCATGTAGTTCATTCCTGTGTTGTTTAAGGGTCAGCTGTACGAAATACACTAATGGATTTTGCTTAAACAAATATTTCTATTAAGCCAAACATAAAAAGAATTGGCCAGAAAGGGAAAAAATTATAAATTGTACTACCAATATTAGAAACTGCCATTCTTCAAAAATGGTCATTAAGAGAGAAAAAAAAAAAGTTAGTGAGGAAGGATTACATACAATAGTTGTAACCAACAAACTGAATCCAGAATCCAGAATATATAAAGAACTTATAAATCAATATGAAAAGGAAAAAAAATCTTACTTGAAATATGTATAAGGGACTTGATCAGACACTTCAAAGGAAAGGATATTTTAATGCTCAATAAACATGAAAATATATTCAACTTTATTAGTCACCAGAGAAATGCAAATTACTGCAATGACATGCCACAACACCGTACCAATGTCACTATATCAAAAAGACATCCAACACCTAGCCCTGGCAAGAGTACAAGATGTACTCTCCTATTCTGTTAGTGAGTGTTTAAATCATCATAGCACTCTGAAAAACTGACTGGTAGTATATACTATACCTAAACATACATACAACCTATGCCCCAGGAATTCCATTATCATGTCTATATCTGGCAAGAAAAGATAACAAATATGGACACTAAAAGGACATGTATAAGAATGTTCATAGCAGCATTTTTCATCATAGTCAAAAAATGGAGGAAAACCCAAGTGCCCACAAATTATAATATGGATCAATTTTGATATATGGATAAAATATACAACATATATATATATATATATATGAACACACAATAAAAGTGTACAAACTAAAGCTATGCAGCATAAGGATTAATTTTATCTAATAATCAATCAAAGAAACCAGACATAAATTAATTCCTGTTATATGATTCCATTACTATAGGTTCCAAAAAGCAGCCAAAAATAACCTATGGTGTTAGAGGTCATGATACTTTTGCCTTTGGGAAATAAAAGAGTTTGTATTTAGGTGAGGACAGCAAGAGTGCATCTGGACAACTGATAATCTTCCATCGATTGATTTTTGCTGTAATCATGTGGGTTTATTTCCTTTGTTGTAACTAATTGAGCTTGACACTTGATAATTGGTATGCTTTTCAATATGTGTTATGTTTCAACAAATATTTTAAAATAAAATACATTAATTATGGACACATTTTAAAAATTTTTGTGCCTGGGATGCCTGGGTGGCTCAGTTGGTTAAGCAGCTGCCTTCGGCTCAGGTCATGATCCCAGCGTCCTGGGATCGAGTCCCACATTGGGCTCCTTGCTCGGCAGGGAACCTGCTTCTCCCTCTGCCTGCCTCCCTGTCTGCCTATGCTTGCTCTCTCTCTCTCTCTCTCTCTGACAAATAAATAAAATCTTTAAAAAAATAAAAATTTTTGTGCCTACTTCTATTTTTTAAAATATTTTATTTATTTGAGGGAGAGAGAGGGAATAAGCAAGCATTCACAAGCATGGAGAGGGGTTGAAGGAGAGGGAGAAGCAGTCTCCTTACTGAGCGGGGAGCCCAATGCAGGGCTTGATTCCAGGACCTTGTGATCATGACCTGAGTAGAAGGAAAAACCTGTCTTTTATTTTTATAACTTTGAAAATGTGGAAAATAACATGTGTACATAGTATTTATCAAAACAAAATATTAGGAACAACTTGAATATCCATGGTGTATTTATAAATAGAATATCATGGTACCAGATATGTAAGTGTTCTTTAGGAACTGATATGAAATTATTTTGATTTTTTGTTAAGTAAAAATGTGAAGGGGAGACCACTATTTTAATAACCTTTCACTTATGTAGAAAGAGAAAAACCTATATTCTTATTTATTTATTTGTTTATTTAAACTAATAAAACTGTATATAATATGTCTGTATCTTTGGATGAAAAGAAGGGGCACATGCATCCCCATTGTTCATAGCAGTAATGTCACAATAGACAAACTGAAAGGAGCCAAGATGTCCTTAAATAGATGAATAGATAAAGAAAATGTAGTTCATATATACAATGGAATATTACTCATCCATCAGAAAGGATGAATAGCTACCATTTGCATCAACATGGATGGAACTGAAGGAGACTATGCTACGTGAAAAGTAAGTCAAGCAGAGATAGACAATTATCATATGGTTTCACTCATATGTGGAATATAAGGAATAGTGCAGAAGACTATAGGGGAAGGAAGGGAAAACTGAACGGGAATAATTCAGAGAGGGAGATAAACCCTGAGAGACTCTTAACTATAGGAAAAAAATGAGGGTTACATAAAGGAAAGGAGTGGGGAGATGGGGTAACCAGGTGATGGATTAAGGAGGGCACATGATGTGATGAACACTGGGTGTTATATGCAACTAATGAATCATTGAATACCACATCAAAAACTAATGATGTACTATATGTTGGTTAACTAAACATAATAAATAAAAATATATATAATATCTAAACTCTTATGTAAAAATGTGGGAATAGTTGTATAGTCATATTTGTTCATATATAAAAATTTGTACACAAACATATATGTCTATGTATAACATAAATGCCATATATTTATGTGTGTTTGTACATGTGAATATAAATAATTGCATTAAAAAAGGCAAAGCTATTATACATATACACACATATAAGCATAAATTGCATCTGGAAGGAAGCACAGGAAACACTTAACAGTTATTAATGCTGGGGAGGAGAACTAGATGGTAGCAGAATAGAAAAAGGAAGAATGACTGTTTATAATATATTTTAATACCTTTTGAGTTCTGTGTAGTGTGCTTAAAATATCTATTAAAATAGTATTAAGTGTGAAGAGATTTACAGAAAAGTGTGACATGTTTTCATATGGCTTGTCTCCAGGTCCACTGACTACAAAATTTATTTGGACTAATTCTCCTCTATTTTCTCTAAGAGGTCAATTTAACAAACAATGGAAACTGTTTACTTTCCTCACCTTTGGTGGGAAAACTTGATAACCAGTTAAAAGGCTGTTTATTGATAACCAGCACTTTAAAAATATTTTTACATTTAATTTTTTGATAATCTTAAAATTATATTTATAGACATTTCCTGTTCTTTTTGTGAAATCTTAATTTTTCAATAAGCCCTTATTTTGTAATGAAAAGTAGTTCAAAGTTTTAAAAATTCCACTCTAATCTGGGTGTTATCATCTTTCTTCCCCATAGCCATTTCATGGTATGGTTCTATTAACTAAGCAGAACTAGTTCTTACAATTTATATAATCCCTGGATTTTCTTTTTATTAAATCTTGCAAAAACTTCACATTTTTAGGACCAGTTTATGAAAGCCCATTTTCATATTGGATTTTGGTAGAAACGACACATTACCTTTAGTGCTAGAAAATAAAGAACGATTTATTTTATTCCATATCCTTCTGAAAAGATAGTGAGATCCCACTTCATTTCTAAGTCAATGAGTATTTCAAGCACCTTATACATTTCTAGTCTAAGTTATCAAGGCAAAAATTATCAAAACAGATGGACTAGGTCAACTACTTGTAGAAAAATCACTGGCTTGTGTGTAAGTTTGACATAAGAGATGAGACTGAGCTAGAATTTTATGAATCAACTACATTCCAAATATAACACACACAATAATTGGAATTAAGAATTTCAGAGTTTGTGACTAGGGTTAACAGATGTTTTTGCTCCTTCATATAAGTAGATTAATTTTGTCACATATATATAAAATATTTTCAAAGAGTAATAATAATTTTATTTCCAAAATTTCTTCTTGAAATTTTACTTCTTAGTGATATCTTTAGATTCTTTTATATTCTCATTTCATCTATAGCAGTTCTCAGATTTTTTTTCAGATGTTTTTGATAATGAAAATATCAGCACCTTTTTTTCCTCTGTGGTGTGTTCAGCCACATAAAATGTTCCAGTCCCTTGTCATATCCTTCAAATATTATTTTTGATATGTTAAGAAGACTCTGCCCCAGATTGACACTTATCCAAATGGTTGATCAGGAATAGTCTAAAAAATTAGATGCACTGAGAAGGTTACATCTACAAATCAAAGGTTACATCTACAAATTAGAAGCTTCCAACTGATCTTTGGATTTCATATGTAAGTAATGAGTATAAGCAGTTGCATCATTGTTACTCTCAATAGATGATTGATAGGTATAGATATATATGAGTGCTAGTCACATCTCATTTCATTTATTCTTAATACAAAATATGCATTTACATATATCTGAGAGGACAGGAATGTAGAATTTCACATTTGCATAGTAGGTCTTAGAAGCTTAGAGTGTAAGAATTCCAAATCAGAAAGATGGTCATGAAAATTAATGTAATTTATAATTAGAAGGATAATGGCAGTAGAGTAAGAGAACACTAGGCTCATTTAGTCACACAAACACAATTAGATACCTATCAAATAATCCTAAATACTCCAATACTAAATACTCCATCCTAAATACTCCTGTCACACAGGGTATCAGAACATATCCATCTCCTATTTTCCTCTGGCATTGTGCAAACTGCTGTTTTTGTTTGTTTGTTTGTTTGTTTGTTGTTGTTGTTGTTGTTATTGTTGTTGCTGCTCTGCACAGGCTGTGATCTCTCTAAGGTCAGTGACCCAGCTATCACTCACCCTCCTGCGTTTCTCAGTACTGAGTCAGCAGACTTTAAAAGCTCTAGCCACCAAGTCCCACTTTTTTTTTTTTTTTAATAAACTCATGGAATTCAGCCCATCTGGTTATGAAGCCAAATGTGTTACAGGAATTAGACTTCCTCAGGTGAACTCTCTGGTGTGAGGGCCTGTTTTCTCTCTCTGAGTGCACACAGTTTCATCACTCCTGCAGGCAGCCTCTCTCCACCCTTCTGACCTTAAATTTCAGCTGCAGCTTCTTCTCTGTATTTAGCTGTGCAGTTTGTTATTTCCAGTCTTCAGATCACTCTCCAGTTTGTTGACTTGCATGTGGGTGATATCTAGTTGTATATGTGGACAAAATGAACTCAGGGTCCTCCTTCTCTGCCATATCCCCATGCTCTTCTATCCATCATATTAATTCCTGTTTACATGTTTGGTAGAATTCATATAGTTGTGGACTTTTGTTTGTTGGGGGTTTTATGATTACTGATTCAATTTCTTTATTGGTAATCTGTTCAAATTTTCTATTTCTTCCTGATCAATTTTGAGAGATTATATGTTTTTAGAATAGGCTGCTTCTGAGGTTGAAGAGGTTGCTGCCTGTGTTCTCCTCAAGGACTTTGATGGATTCCTGACTCATATTGAGGTCTTTGATCCATTTTGAGTCTATTTTGTGTATGATGTAAGGAACTGGTCCAGTTTCATTATTCTGCATGGGGTGTCCAATATTTCCAACACCATCAGTTGAAGAGACTGTCTTTTTTCCATTGGACATTCTTTCCTGTTTTGTGCAAAATGAGTTGACCATAGAGTTATGGGTCCATTTCTGAGTTCTCTATTCTGTTCCATTGATCTACATGTCTGTACTTGTGTCAATAAAATAATGCCCCAATGGCTATATTATATTGTATTAATAGAGCTTGAAACTTGGAATTGTGATGCCACCAGATTTGGCTTTATTTTTCAATATTCCTCTGGTTTTTCAGGGTCTTTCCTGGTTCCATACATATTTTAGAATTATTTGTTCCATTTCTTTGAAAAAAAATGGATGGTATTTAGATAGGGATTGCAGTAAAAATGTAGATTGCTTTAGGTAGCATAGATATTTTCACAATATTTGTTCTTCTAATCAATGAGCATGGAATGTTTTTCCATTTGTTTGTGTCCTCCTCAATTTCCTTAATGAGTAATTTATAGTTTTCTGAGTACAGATACTTTGCCTCTTTGGTTAGGTTTATTTTTAGGTATCTTATGGTTTTGGGTGCAATTGTAAATGGGATTGACTCCTTAATTTCTCTTTCTTCTGTCTTGTTGTTGGTGGAAAGAAATGCAACTGATTTCTGCGCATTTATTTTATATCCTGACACTTTACTGAATTCCTGAAAAAGTTCTACCAGATTTGGAGTGGAGACTTTTGGGTTTTCCACATATAGTATCATATCATCTGCAAAGAGTGATAGTTTGACTTCTTATTTGCTGATTTGGATGCCTTTAATTTCTTTTTGTTGTGTGATTGCTGAGGCTAGGACTTCTAGTACTATGTTGAATAGCAGTGGTGATAGTGGACATCCCTGCCATGTTCCTTAACTTAGCAGAAAATATCTCAGTTTTTCTTCATTGAGAATGATATTTGCAGTGGGTTTTTCATAGATGGCTTTGATCATATTGAGGTATGTGTCCTCTATCCCTACATTTTGAAGAGTTTTAATCAGGAAGGGATGCTGTACTTTGTCGAATGCTTTTCCAGCCTCTATTGAGAGTATCATATAGTTATTGTTCTTTCTTTTATTGATGTATTGTATCACATTGATTGATTTGCAGATGTTGAACCAACTTTGCTGCCCTGGAATAAATCCCACTTGGTCGTGGTAAATAATCCTTTTAATGTACTGGTGGATCCTATTGGCTAGTATTTTGGTGAGAATTTTCGCATCTGTGTTCATCAAGGACATTGGTCTGTAATTCTTTTTTAATGGTCTCTTTGGTTTGGGGATCAAGGTAATGCTGGCCTCATAAAATGAGTTTGGAAGTTTTCCTTCCATTTCCATTTTTTTTAACAGTTTCAGGAGAATATGTATTAATTCTTCTTTAAATGTTTGGTAGAATTCCCCTGGGAAGCCGTCTGGCCCTGGGCTCTTGATTGTTGGGAGATTTTTGATGACTGCTTCAATCTCCTTACTGGTTATGGGTCTGTTCAGGTTTTCTATTTCTTCCTGGTTCAATTCTGGTAGTTTATACTTCTCTAGGAATGCATCCATTTCTTACAGATTGTCAAATTTGGTGGCATACAGATGCTCATAATATGTTCTTATAATTGTTTGTATTTCTTTGGTGTTGGTTGTGGTCTCTCCTCTTTCATTCATTATTTTATTTATTTGGGTCCTTTCTCTTTTCTTTTTGGTACGTCTGACCAGGGGATTATCAAACTTATTAATTCTTTCCAAGAACAACTTCCTAGCTTCATTGATTTCTTCTACTGTTTTTTTGGTTTCTATTTCACTGATTACTTCTCTGATCTCTATGATTTCTCTTCTCCTGCTGGGTTTAGGTTTTCTTTGCTGTTCTTTCTCCAGCTCCTTTAGGTGTAGGGTTAGGATGTGTTATTGAGACCTTTCTTGTTTCTTGACAAAGGCTTGTGTCACTACATATTTTCCTCTCAAGAATGCCTTTGCTGTGTCCCAAAGATTTTGAACAGTTGTGTTTTCATTTTCATTTGTTTCCATAATTTTTTTCAATTCGTCCTTAATTTTCTGATTGACCCATTCATTCTTTAGTGTGATGCTCTTCAGCCTCCATATATTTGAGTTCTTTCAGATTTTCCTCTTGTGATTGAGTTCTAGCTTCAGAGCATTGTGGTCTGAAAATATGCAGTGAATGATCCCAATCTTTTGGTACTGGGTGAGACCAGATTTGTGACCCAGGATGTTATCTATTCTGGAGAATGTTCCATGTGCACTGGAGAAGAATGTGTATTCTGTTGCTTTGGGATGGCATGTTCTGAATATATCTGTGATGTCTATCTGGTCCAGTGTGTCATTTAAAGTCTTTATTTTTTTGTTGATCTTTTGCTTAGATGATCTGTCCACTTCAGTGAGGTTGTTGGTAAAGTCCCCTGCTAATTTGTATTATTGTCAATGTGTTTCTTTGATTTTGCTATTAATTGGTTTATATACTTGGCTGCTCCCATATTAGGGCATAGATATTTAAAATTGTTAGATCTGGGGCCCCTGGGTGGCTCAGTGGGTTAAAGCCTCTGTCTTCAGCTCGGGTCATGATCCCAGGGTCCTGGGATCGAGCCCCACATCAGGCTCTCTGCTCGACAGGGAGCCTACTTACTCCTCTCTCTCTGCCTGCCTCTCTGCCTACTTGTGATCTCTGTCCATCAAATAAATAAAATATTTAAAAAATAAATAAAATAAAATCATTAGATCTCCTTGTTGGACACACCCTTTGGTTATGATATAGTGTCCTTCTTCATCACTTATTATAGTCTTTGGCTTAAAATCTAATTTATCTGCTATAAGGATTGACACCCCAGCTTTCTTTTGATGTCCATTAGCATGGTAAATTATTTTCCACCCCCTCATTTTAAATCTAGAGGTGCCTTTGGGTCTAAAATGAGTTTCTTGTAGACAGCATATTGATGGGCCTTTTTTTTTTTTTTTGGTCCATTCTGATAACGTGTATTTTTTGATTGAAGCGTTTTGCCCATTTACATTTAGGGTAACTATTGAAGGATATGAATTTAGTGACATTGTATTGCCTGTAAGATGACTGTTACTGTTTATTGTCTCTGTTCGTGTCTGGTCTATTTTTTTTTTTTTTTTTTTTTTTTAGTCTCTCTCTTTGCTTAGAGGACCCTTTCAATATTTCCTATAGTGTTGATTTGGTGTTGTAAATTCTTTTAATTTTCATTTGTCCTGGAAGCTTTTTACCTCTCCTTCTATTTTCAGTGACAGCCTAACTGGATATACTATTCTTGGCTGCACATTTTTTCCTCGTTTATTGCTCTGAATATGTCATGCCAGTCCTTTCTGGCCTGCAAATCTAATATTTCTACCACTGTATGTTACAGACCTCTTGTCCTGAGCCACTTTCAGGATTTTCTCTTTGTCACTAAGACTTGTGAGTTTTACTATTAAATGGTGGGTGTGGACCTATTCTTATTGATTTCGAGGGTGGGTTCTCTGTGCCTTCTAGATTTTGATGCCTGCTTCCTTTGCCATATTAGGGAAATTCTCTATTATAATTTGCTCCAATATAACCTTCTGCCTCTCTCTCTCTTTTTTCTTTTTCTGGGATCCCAAATATTCTAATATTATTTCACCTTATGGTATCACTTATATCTCAAATTTTCCCCTCGTGGTCTAGTAGTTGTTTGTCTCTCTTTTGCTCAGCTTTTTGATTCTCCATCATTTGGTCTTCTACATCACTGCTTCTCTCTTCTGCCACATTTATCCTAGCAGTAAGAGCCTCCAGTTTTTATTGCACCTCATTAATAGTTTTTTTTTTTTCAACTTTGTTAGATTTTTAGTTCTTCTATTTCTCCAGAAAGGGATTCTCTAATATCTTCCATGCTTTTTTGGAGCCCAGCTACCACCTTGTTAACTGTCATTCTGAACTCTAGCTCTGATATATTACCAATGTCCATATTGATTAGGTTCCTAGCTGTCAGTACTGCCTCTTGTTCGTTTTTTGTGTGGTGAGTTTTTCTGCCTTGTCACTTTATCCAGATAAGAATAGGTGAATGAAAGAATAAAATACTAAAAGGGTGACAAAGACCCCGCAAAAATATACATTAACAAAATCACAAGCCAACTGAAACCATGGGGAGAAGAAATGAGAAGAAAGGGGGGAGAAAAAATTATATATATATATATATATATATATATATAT
>ML099374.1:0-21345 GCA_003697995.1 Taxidea taxus jeffersonii
CACACACACACACACACACACACACTTCCTAGGTTCAATCAGGAACATTCCTAGTAAAGAATTATTTTTGTGACCACCAGTAAGCCATGCCTCCCTGTAATCACACCCTCTTTATGCAGTCCTCTCCCACAGTGACTCTGGGCATGGCCATTGACTTGCTTTGGTCACTGGGACATTAGCAAGCTTGACTCAAACACACTGGATTAGTGCTTGCACTTGCACTGAGGCTTTTCCTCTTGGAATGCTCTCACTTAATGTCCCTGAGTCACTATGACAAGAAGCCCAGCAACACATCAGAGAGGTCACATGCTAAGAGAAAGTAAGAGAATGTCCCAGCCACCCCAGCTGAGGCAGAAGCCATGGAGGGACTTATTCTTAAGTATTCGGACCCCAGCAGCCATTCCTGGCACCAAAGAACCACCAAGCAGAGAACACAGCTCCAAGGGCAGAATTATGAAAAATAAAACATCACTATTGTTTAGGTCATGAAATTTTGCAGCAGCTTGTCATGCAGTGCATACTGAAACCCCCTGAAAGAACTGGCAGCCTCCACCCTGTAGCTCGCTGATCTAAGGATGGACTTTACTCTGATGCCCTCAAATTCAAAGAGGGATCTAAGAAGAAATGTGATTTTAATGTGTGTATAACATGCCGTTTGTCACTTAGTTTGTTATTTAGTGCAATTTAACACAATATTTATCTGATTGGCATATCAGTTAGCTCACGTCACACAGACCTGCTGTATTCTGGGCTTGGCAATGAGAAGATTATGGTTATTACACTAATGACTGGAAAAATGAATTTCGTCAAGAAAGTTGTATTGAAACTGCAGTGACAGTCTTGCATACTGACTCATGAACCTCATACTGCACACTGAGTGCCGATCCCAAGGGCACCCCTAGCACTGAGACACTGGAGCTGGCTGGACACAACTGATACCCAAGAAGTGCCACCAAGAGACAGAAATGCTATTTTTTAAACCTTTTCCCTAGAGTTTTATCACTTTTTCCATTAACTGGGTCATTCTCAGCAAGCAAAGTGCTTTGAAAAAAAATTCACATATCTCTACCAACAGGCTGATCCGCCTCAGAAGGTGACACAGGTGGGAACTTTCAGGAACACTTGATTTCGCTAATGCCATCTGCTTGCATGTCCCCTGGTTGCTGCAGTGAGTATTCTGTTTTGGAAATATTAGCAGTACACATGTTTTCTTGTGTAATGAAACATTTTGACAGCTAAGACTATGTCAAATAAAGGGTTTCGTGTGGTGTCTATTTGAAGGGTTGGAATTTAGTTGTGTATCTTAAAAGATAAACCTGAGGGACGCCTGGGTGGCTCAGTTGGTTAAGCAGCTGCCTTCGGCTCAGGTCATGATCCCAGCGTCCTGGGATCGAGTCCCACATCGGGCTCCTTGCTCAGCAGTGAGCCTGCTTCTCCCTCTGCCTCTGCCTGCCACTCTGTCTGCCTGTGCTTGCTCTCTCTCTCTCTAACAAATAAATAAATAAAATCTTTTAAAAAAAAAAGATAAACCTGAAAATCTGGGGACTTAAAACAATGTTTTTTCTCTCCATAGCAGGTCCTCACCACTCAATTCAATTAATCTCCTCATTTTCCCACTTCATCTCATCACAGTTACAGTTTTGTACCTGAAACAGAGGGTCCTGACGGAAGGGAGGTCATCCTTCTACTCAATGGAAGGCTTGTTTGAAATTTCTGACAGAAGTCAGAGGGACTTCTGTGTGGTGTGCACCACTGGTTTCCTCTCTGGACCCAGCTTCTCCATGGTCTTGTTAGACTCACAAAGACCCCTCCAGACCTTTACCACTGGAGAGAGAAAACGAGACTTGCCAGATGGTTGTTAGCAAGGGGCTGAGCTCTCACAATAACACAGCATTAATGAAATTCACCTTCTGAACCCTTTAATTGCTTCTAGTAGCACTTCACTTACAATCAGCATTCTTCTGTCCCTACTGCAATTTTCTTGTTTTGAAAAATAATAGTGTGACACACGCTGTGATTAGAAGACATAGGACTGGCCACACTCCTTAGCACTCAGTGGGTTGACCCTACCTGAAAATGCTCGCCAACCAGTGGTAAACAAATGGAAAGGACATAAA
This sequence comes from Taxidea taxus jeffersonii, assembly GCA_003697995.1. Classification (NCBI taxonomy): domain Eukaryota; kingdom Metazoa; phylum Chordata; class Mammalia; order Carnivora; family Mustelidae; genus Taxidea; species Taxidea taxus. Next base: position 2,118 of record ML099374.1, read on the forward strand.
AGTTGGGAGGGAGTCTCTGTAATTGAGCTGCATAATGGGAGGAAACAGAAGAGGAGCTTCTATTAATAATGACATAGTAATTGGAGGTCACCCAAAGAGAGCCCTGGTACACTCAACATTTGCATTAGCTTCAAACAAAAACCATTGTAGACCCTTCTAAAGGACTAATGTGGACAAGAGTGAAGTTGTTTATCATATTTATCTGGTACCAGCAGAACGTTATTCCACCTAGGGGAAATTGGGCCAGCCTAAAGCATTTCAAAGAGAGAGAAAATTTTGACTGAAGTCAGGGAGTAATTAATGCAAAGTTCAACTCAACACCAAACCAGACCCCATGAAGTCTAGAGCCATTTTCTCCTACAAAAATTACATGCAAGTTATTTCTAAGGAACAGGGGGCATCATGTATATGCCAAGGGCAGTACTGATGGACCCTGGGGGTTGGTGGGAGGCAGGCGGCAGACTGCAGGGAGTGTATGCAATCGGATATTTAAGCTTCATCAATTCTATTTGAGAAACTAATTCCCAGCTCTTTCCTTCTGCCTACCCCCACCCCCTGGGCTGGAGTGAGGGAAATTCATTACTGTATGATGAGTCAATATCAAATTCTAATAAAGAGATAATTTTTTTAAAATCCCATTGTATAGATGGCTCATTATAACATCCAGATAACTCTTGGGCATAGTAAAACTTTTCAATGCCATAAATTATAATGGTATCAAAATAGATTTCCTTTGCAAAGGGACTTCCATTAATATGATTTATATAACTATCCAAAAATGGGATTTGCACAAGGATAATCTGGAGGTTATGAACACTTTGTCCGGGTCAGATTTTAAAGCTCTTTTAAGCATCTAAGGTAAGAAGACACCCTTCCAACTAATGGTTTGCTACAAATGGGGCTCTGCCCACTGCAGGCATGTTCCCTAAGCTTCTTGGTTCCACTGTTGTTTCAGATTTCTTCCCTCATGTGCCTGTCTGAACTCTATAAATAAAGCAGACAAGTTGGTTCTTGACTCACTCCCACCCTCCCAAAGATAAAATGAAATTCATACCTAGCCACACAAGAGACTGTGAGGAGCTTAATTAAGGTCAAGAGCTGTGTCTATTCTTCTCCGTGCTGCCCCCCTCCCAGTGCCAACTATAGCTTGGGTATGGTAACTAACAGACAAACTTTCTAAAATGAGTTAAGGAAATAATAGAACCTCTACTTCTATTATAAAAAGATCTCTACTTCTACTTGTATTAAACCAATAGGTGAGAGGCACCAAGTCAGGGGCTGCTAAAGTGTCCCTCCAAAATTCTTCCCCAACTAGAACCTGTGAATAGGGTCTCTGCAGATGTAATGAAGATGAAGCCAAACTGAGTAAGTATGAGCCCTAACTCCAATATGACTGGTGTCCTTATAAAAAGAGGGATATTTGGACATAGACACACAGGTGAAAAGGCCACGTGAAGGTGAAGGCAGAGACTGGAGTGTTACACCTACAAGCCAAGGAATGCTAAGGACTGCCAGTGACCAGAAGCTGGAAGAAGCAAGGAAGGATTCCTTCCGCTAGTCTTTAGAGGAAGCAAGACCCTACCAACATCCTGGTTTGGGACTTCTGGACTCCAAAATTCTAAGAGAATAAGTTTCTGTTATTTGAAGGCACTCAATTTTGGCCCTTTGTTATAGCAGCCCTAGTAAACTAAGGAACTCTTGGGAAAAGATCTCAGGGTCTACAGGCAACCCCACTAAGAATTCAGTAAGAAGACAGTGATAAGTTTAGACCACCTTCTAAGACACTTGGGTATGAAGGAAAGGTCTGCTTTGGCACCATCTGCTGGTTCTGCCCTCAGCTCTTCTTCTTCCTATCAAGAGAAAGAAGGAAAGAGACACAAGTCATACATAGTGATTCATCAAACCTCTTGCTTTCCAGAATTTTGACCTCCTAATCCCTATAACCTTTACCTCCAGATCACACCACTTCCTCACACCCTAGCTCCATGCCTCCCACCCAAAAATCTTAAAAGCCAATACAAGTCCCCTGTCCTCAGCCTTTAACCCTGACAGCCATCTTCTCCAGTAACCACAGGCATCCATTCATTTGTTCAATCAATCAACACAGAATCATGCCCCAAGACAATTCAAATATGATTTAACATTCAAAATTTATCCCTTCTGAAGTCAACCTCCAAGTGTGAGTTGCTATGTGTTCTTCCAAGGGTCATGAGCAAAGCTGTCCATACTACTTTCTGTAATGATGAAAATGTTCTGTATCTCTGCTGTCCAATACTTTAGGCAATAGTCACCAATGTGACTAAGAAACTGTATTTGTAATTGTATTTAATTTTAACTTTAATTAATTTAAATTTAAATAGTAATATGTGGCTCATGGCTACTGTACTAGTTTAGGTCTAGAAGTAATTTTTAATCAGACACAAAGAGCCTCAAAGACATCACACACACACACACACACACACACACACACACACACACATACACACCTCCCAAAGATGAGCATTAATTCAGAGCATTAGGAGGAAAAGAAACCTTACCTAACTATTCCATAATTTGCAAGTCTATCTTAGCTCACAATGGAGTTAATAGCCTACATCACTATGCAAATCAGTATTAGTTTAATTCCTCTCCCTAAAACCCCCAAACTCCTTTCAAATTGTACCCCTTTGGGCCACTGAGAATAAAAAATGGGCCCATTACTGAACCTCCCACTCCTTAATGGCTGTTCCTCTAGCTACATAAAGACCTTGCTGGTGACTTGAAATCACCACTTACAAGGCCTTGATTAAGTAAATTCTTAAGCAAGGTATTATTCTTTTTCCCAGGCTGGTGGAGAAAGAGTTGGAGGCAAGAAACTGTTCTTCCAGTTACTGTTATTCCATCAATAACCCCTTGACTCTATTTCCAGTTCTGCCAGAATTCCCCACCCCCATCTACCCGGACAACATAAAGTGGTGGGTTTGAAGCTCACTTCTGCTATTTGCCCAGATCTAATTCCAACTTCTATTTCTTACAAGTGTGTGACTTTGCACGTGCTCTAAAAGCATTTATTTTTTTTTAAGGTTTTATTTATTTATTTGACAGGGAGAGGTCACAAGTAGTCAGAGAGGCAGGCTGAGAGAGAGGAGGAAGCAGACTCCCCGCTGAGCAAAGAGCCTGAGCTGAAGGCAGAGGCTTAACCCACTGAGCCACCCAGGCGCCCCTCTAAAAGCATTTATAACATGGGTCAAATTCATAACTATCTATGCAAAGTAAATGGAGTAAGGAATAGGAAATGCCTATTGCACAATCCCTATTTCTCTCTTTTCCTAAATAAGACTTTTAAAAAAGAAACCTGCATTCTCCTTATGAACAGATATTGAGAAGCTGGAAGACACCATCCTTAAAATAAATGCAGGAAGCAATAGCCCCATGCTGGCTCAGTGAGAACCCTGGCTACACATAGCCAAATACCCAAATATTGGCAACAATCCAAATGGCTAAATTTTCCATGTTAACCCAGATATTGCTGATAAGGACACATGGCCTGGGAAGTGTTCTATGTGTGGTTTGCTTTAATCACAGTAATGGCAGCATCACAGTGTGGGGTTGAACATAGAGCAGTCAGAAATAAGGTTTTTCAGCCTTTGTCTTGACACAGGCAGGCCTCTGGTTCTGAAATAAGTACAGGGATTATTTCTCTAACTTGAATCATAGCTGCCCAGGTTAGCCAAGGGAGCTTTTTAAGATTTTTCTCATCTCGGGGTGGCTCTCAGTAGAGCCCTGTTTGATCAATAATAAAAGAGCTATCCAGCCACTTTGGCTGAGCACAAAATGAAGTTTGATTCTGGCAGGGACACCAATGCAGAGGACGACTCCCAAGGGCACTCAGCTTTGTGCCAATTCAGAACTATGATCTGGGCCCAGTGACACCTCAGCTGAGTCCCCTGATGGAGGCACACATGTCTGGGGTAATGGAAATGTCCATACTGTCTGCTCATGATTTCACCCTCTGTGTGGTTTGCCAGCTTGCAATGATGACAGGAGTCTTCATACTTTCTGCCTGTGCACAGGGCAAAATTAGACCCTCAAAACATAGACTAAGGCTATGTTTAAGGATTCTCCTTTCCATCCCCCATTACTGCATATAAAAACTAAATTTTAAAATGACAGACTATTTTTTCTCCTTTTTAAAATGCTTATTAATTTATTCCATAAACATTTATTGAGTTTACTAAATGCCAGAATCTGTATCTGACCTGGGGATACAAGGAAGGAGACAAACATCAAAACAAGTCTTCGCACCAAATGTTAAAATAAATGCCTGGCAGTTGAGTGCCATCTTCGGGGTCAGACAAGTGAATGTTAGCACTTCAGGACACCAGCCCCTGGGGCTCCCTTCCTCTTACTGGCTGTTCTTTTTTGGTATTTTGTGTTGGTTCCTCCTCATCTTCCCCACCCTGAAGCACAGAAGGGGCTCCAGGATGCTGTCTTCTCTTTCCCATCTATACTCACCCTCCAGGTAATCTCCTAGGGCTTTAGATGTTATCTCTCTTCTGTGATTTTCATTTGTTCCTTGGTCCTTGAGAAATTTATTTCTCAAGCCCTGACCTGTTCTCAAACCCCAGACTCATTTATCCAACTGCCTGTTTGCCATCTCCTCTTAGAAGTCTATGAGAGAGGGCGCCTGGGTGGCTCAGTAGGTTAAGCCTCTGCCTTCAGCTCAGGTCATGGTCTTGGAGTCCTGAGATCGAGTCCCGAATCAGGCTTTCTGCTCAGCAGGGAGCCTGCTTCCTCCTCTCTTTCTCTCTGCCTGCCTCTCTACCTACTTGTGATCTCTGTCTGTCAAATAAATAAATAAAATCTTAAAAAAAAAAAAGTCTATGAGAGAGATCTCACACTTAATGGCTCCCAAACTGAATCCTGATCTTCCCTATGTCTGATCCCCCCAGTCTTCCCATCTCAGTAGAGAGCAACTACATCCCTTAAATGGCTTAGGCCAAGACACCTGGAGTCATTCTGGACTCCTTCCCTCTTCTGCAACCCACATCCAATCCATCAGCGAATCCTTTTAGTTCCACCTTCAAGAAATACCCATCACTGTTGCCTCCCTGGTCTAAGACTGCATTGTCTCTCTCCTTGATTACTACTTCTTAACTGGGCTCTCTGCTACCAGACTTATATGCTCATTTTGTTCTCAGTAAAGGGTCAGACTTACACATTTAAGACCTAGATCACGTCATTCCTCTGCTTACCTCCAATGGCTTCCCATGGATCTGAGATGACCCAGGGCCCCCATCATCTGCACACCTCCTCTCTCACCATGTTCTAGTCACAGGGCCTTCCTGCCTCCTCCTTGAACATGCCACACATGCTCTTGCCTAGGGGTCTTCTCTTCCCCCAGGTATCTTCAAGACTCTTATCCTCACCTTCTTCTGGTCTCTGAAATATCAGCGAGACCCTCCCTCACTACTATCTTAAATAGCACCCTGTTACCTCCCCATGCACTCCCTGTAATTTTGCCTTGCCTTGTTTTGTTTCATAGCACCCTTCCCTATGACACAGGTGAACTGGGTTTCTTGTTTATTGTCTTTACTCCCTTACTAGAACAAACTCCATAAAATCAGGTTTTGTTTTTAGCCAAGGCTGTAATCCCAGAGCCTAAAAGAGTGCAACCACATAATAGGAGTTCAATAACTATTGAATAGATGAACAAAGAAATACCTTTAATTAAAGTGGTTGCAATGTTTTGGATCATGTGACCCTGTGACCCTGGTCACCACTGATTAAACCAGCAATTGGCATTGCTGAGGAGGGCTGGTCCTGCTTCTCTGTACCTCCTTCCTCACTGTTCTCCAGACAGCTAACACATGCGGACTAAGACAGTGCTATCCAATGGACATATCAGGAGAGCTATATATGTCATTTTAAGTTATCTATAAACTACAGTTTAAACATAGAAACAGGTGATGCTAATTTTAATAACATGTTTTATTTTACCCAATACCTAAAATGTCATTTAAGCAAATAAGCAATATACAAAATATTAATCAAGTACTTTACATTCCTTTAAACTAAGTCTTCAGAACCAGGTTTGTATTATACACTCACAGGACATCTCACTTTGGACTTGCCCTGTTTTCAATGGCTCAACTGCCACATGTGGCTATTGACTCTGATATCAGACAGTAAGAGGATCACAATAGTGAGGGGGTAACTGTGCCTTCACAGTCAGGATCAATGTTTATCTTTCTTTCTTCTGCTTTCATTATTCCAATTACAGGCATACCTCATCTTATTGCACATCCCTTACTTTGTACATGTTGTTTTTTACAAACTGAAGGTCTTTGGCAACCTGTGCGGAACAAGTCTAATTGGCATCATTTTCCAACAGCATTTTACAATATTTTTGGTAACTCTCACAATATTTCACATTTTTCTATTATTCTATTTGTTATGGTGATCTGTGATCAAGATCATTGATGTTACCATACAATTCTTTGAGACCACCATGAACCAAATAGTTTTTTTGGTTTTTTTTTAATATTTTATTCATTTATTTGACATAGATCACAAGTAGGCAGAGAGGCAGGTGGTGGGGGGGGGTGGGAAGCAGGCTCCCTGCTGAGCAGAGAGCCCAATGTGGGGCTCGATTCCAGGACACTGGGATCATGACCTGAGCTGAAGGCAGAGGCTTAACCCACTGAGCCACGCAGGCGCCCCGGACTATGAACCATATAAAGTTGCAAACCAGAGTGTACAGGGAAGGTGAGGGAGCAGGAGGATCCTAGGCTCACTTCATCCCAAGGTACACCTGGATAACACCCACACCAGTGTAAATAACCCACAAAATGACCCAAACACAAGCAGAACAGATTCTCCACAGTGTAATGTGAAGAGGCTACATCAAATAGAGTAGGAAGGACAGAAAGGGTGGAGATGCAGCCAGGAGACAAATGGACCAGCAGGACTATCTGTATGAGTATGGGATACAATGGGAACAAAGAGGGGAGAGTAGACCCCTCACAGGGTACCCCAGTCACAGGGTACACACACTGGGAAGATGAATACCCATAACATTTGGCTTTGACCACCAAAGGGGCCTAACATCATGCATTCTTACAATCAGCTGGGCTTAACCCCTGAAACTTTACAAATCAGTGGGCAAGGCTCTACAAGACCCAGAGGGCTATAGGAAACTGAGTCTCCACCCTTAAAGAGACAATAGAACAAACAACCCCACCAAGATACAGGATAGAAGCAGCATTTTGAAAAAAGCCTGAGGTTTAAGGAAGGGAGATTTGTTTACTAATCTAAGAACATGTGATAAAAGGGCAGGATCTTTAGGAGACTACTCTAGGAACAAAGGAGCTAGTGGGCACCATTTCCGTCCCCTACTCCCCAGCCTAGAAAAATGGACACCTGTGGAAATCAGCTCCATATCAACACTCTCCATCTAACATGTTAACAGCAGGCCCCACCTCTGCATTCTCCTGAGGACACGTCCCCTCCAGCCAGGCCTTGGCTGGAGGTCCCCTCCCACAGCATACCTGAATAATCAGCACCATGCACTCCACCTCCATGCTCGCTTGCAGGCTTGCCCTGCTTTAGCCATGCTTCAAGTTTTCAAAACTTGATCCAGGTGCCCTCACAAAACAGATCTGTGCAAATTTTGCTAACACTGTGCACCCTGCCCCCATGTTCTGTGGACCTGCTACCTCCACTATGCCCTTGACTAAAGCCCATCCAAAGTGGTGCCAGAGACTGGCATTCTGCAAACAGCCCTGACAGGGGCTAGCATCGTTCCAAAATGACTCCTGCCCTGGAGAAGAGTGGAAGACAAACACACACAACAGTCCAACTTTGGCCCAAGGAGTGGGCTGGGGAAAACATCTGGTCTGACTGTAAGCCACGCCCACCAATGAAAGCTTCTCAGAAGAGGATACAGGAAGATCACCCTGCAGTGCTACTGCAGCTCTGGCAAATGCCTCATCTGACTCAGCTCAATCCCAAGGCAGCCCCAGACTGGCCCACTAGCAGCACAGGGATAAAACCCTGCCCAGAACAGGCTAAGAGAGCTATCACAGATGACCGGACTAGAGGCTAAAGTGGCTCAGCCACAATGGTAAGGTATATGTGAACACACATGGGAGACACACCTGAAGTGCAGATTCTAGTGAACAAGGAACGATGTCCTGCAGGGCTCTCCAAAACCTCTTCAGAAGACCACTACTTACCTAACAGGTAAGGAGCTGGGAGAGGGAGCTGACTTACCTAACACACACAGACAGACACAGAGTTAAACAAAATGAGGAGACAGAGGAAATGTCCAAAGGAAAAGACAGGACAAAATCACAGCAAGAGAAATAAGTAAAACAGAGATGAGTAATATGCCTGATAAAGAATTTAAAGTAATGGTCAAAAAGATACCACTGGACTTGAGAAAAGGGTGAAAAGCATCTGTGAGACCCTCAACAAAGAGACAAAAAACATAAAAAGAACAAATCAGAGATGAACTCAATGACTGAAATTTAAAACACACTGGATGGAATAAACAGAAAACTACAGAAGCAGAAAACAGATCAGTTACCTGGAGGACAGAGTAATGGAAACCAACAAAGCTGAACAGGAGACAGAAAAGATAATAATGAAAAATGAAAACAGACTTAGGGAACTCAGTGATGCCATCAAATGTAGTAACATTTGCATTATAGGGATACCAGAAGGAGATAGAAAAGAGGGAAGAAAATGTATATGAAGAAATAATAGCTCAAAATATCCCAAATCTGGGAAAGGAAACAAAAATCTAGATCTGGGTGGCACAGAGTCCCCAACAAAATCAACCCAAAGAGTTTTACACCAAGACACATGGTAATTAAAATGGCAAAAAGTAGCAATAAAGAGAGAATTTTAAAGCAACAAGAGAAAAAAAAAGAAAAAAGAAAAGAGTTACATACAAGAGAAACCCCATAAGGCTATGAGCTGATTTTTCAGCATTAATTTGTAGCCAGAAGAAGGGCAGATATATTCAAAGTGCTGGAAGAAAAAAAAAGTGCAGCCAAGAATATGCTATCCAGCAAGGCTATAATTCAGAATACAAGGAGAAATAAAGAGTTTCCCAAACAAAACAAAGGAATTCATTACACTAAACCAGCTCTAAAAGAAATATTAAAAGGGGTTCTTTGAGTGGAAAGGAAAAACCTTTCATTCACTTCAGCAGTAAGAAAAGTAGGAAGCACAAAGCAGTAAAAATAAGGCTATCTATAAAAATCAGCCAAGGGAGTAACAAAATAGAAGGTATGATTCCATATACTTAAATATGATGGGGAGAGGAGTAAGGAATGGATTCAAACCTAAATGACCATCAACTTAATATAGACTGCTATATACATAAGATGTTATACACAAACCTAATGGTAAGCACAAATCAAAAAGCAGTAACAGATATGCAAAAAATAGAGCAAATTCCAAGTCTATCACTAAAGAAAGTCAGCAAACTGTGAAAGAAGAGAGCAAGAGAAGAAAAGGACAGAAAAAAATTTACAAAAAAGAACCATAAAACAAGTTTAAAAACTGGCAATAAGTACATACCTATTAATAATTACTGTCAATGTAATGGACTAAACATTCCAAAAGCCAAAGGTGACAGAATGGATAAAAAAGAAAGACCCATCTATATGTTGCCTAAAAGAGATTCATTTCAGACCTAAAGACACATGAAGACTGTAAGTGAAGGGATGGAAAAGCATTTATTATCCAAATGGAAGTGAAAAGAGCAGCAGGGTAGCAATATTTATATCTGACAAAATAGACTTTCAAACAAAGACCATAACAAGAGACAAAGAAAGACACTACATAATCATGGAAGGAACAATCCAATAAACCAAATACATAAATCAGCCAGTATCAAACATAAATTGATAGTAATACAGTAATCTTGGGGGCTTAAACGCCCCATAATACTCTCTGGCTCTGTGCATGTTGTTGCAAATGGCAAGATTTCATTCTTTTTTTTTTAAATTTAAACATATAATGTAACCCCACCACCCTCTCCCAACCCCTCTCCCCCCAACCCCCCTCAGTTTGTTTTATGACATTAAGAGTCTCTTTTGGTTTGTCTCCCTCCCGATCCCATCTTGTTTCATTTTTTCTTTTAAGATTTCATTCTTTATGGCTGAGTAATATTCCATTGTACATGTATGTATTCCACTTTTTAAACACCCCATTTACATGAATGGATCAATCATCCAGACAGAAACTCAATAAGAAATCACTGGCTTTGAATGACACATTGAACAAGAAGGATCTAACAGAGATAATCCTAACATTTCATCCTAAAACAGCAAAATGCACATGCTTTTCAAGTATACATGGAATATTCTCCAGAACAGGTCTCATGTTAGGCCACAAATCCAGTCTCAACAAACTCCAAAAGACTGAAGTCATACCATGCATCTTTTCTGACTACAATATTATGAAACTACAAATCTACCATATGAAAAAATCTGGAAAGAACACAAATACATGAAGGTTAAATCACATGCTACTAAACAATGAGTGGGTCAGCCAACATATCAAAAACAAAAATTTTAAAAATACATGGACAAATTGTTATAAAAACATAACAGCCCCAAAACCTTTGTAATGAAGCAAAAGCTATTCTAAGAGGGAAGTTTATAGCAATAGGGGTATACCTGAAAAAGCAAGAAAAATCTCAACATAACTTTACACCTAAAGGAGCTATAAAAAGAACAAACAAAACCCAAAGCCAGTAGAAGGAAGGAAATAATGAAGATGAGACCAGAAATAAATGAAATAGAAAAACAAAACAAAACCGACCAATGAAACTGGGAGATGGTTTCCTAAGAAGATCAATAAAACTAATAAAACTTTAGCCAGACTCATCACAAAAAAAAAAAAAGAGAGACAAATAGAGGACTCAAACAAAATCAGAAAAGAAAGAGAAATAACAATCTACAACACAACCTACATCTCTAATAATAAAAGATTATGAAAAATTATATGCCAACAAATTGGACATCCTAGATGAAATGGATAAATTCCTACAAATATATAACCTCCCAAAATTGCAACAGAAAGAAACAGAAAATCTTAACAGGCCAATGGCCAGCAATAGAATATAATCAGTAATCAAAAAACTCTCAACAAACAAAAGTCCAAGCCCTAATGGCTTCACAGGTGAATCCTAACATTTAAAGAAGTTAATACTTATTCTTCTCATACTATTCCAAAAATAGAAGAAAACTTCCAAATTCATTCCAAGTGTCCATCAATAGATGAACAGACAAGAAGTGGAAAACATACATATACAATGGAATATTACTCAGCCATAAAAAAAAAAATGAAATCTTGCCATTTGCAACAACATGCACAGAGCCAGAGAGTATTATTCTGAGTAAAATAAATCAGTCAGAGAAAGACAAATACCATATGATTTCATTCACACGTGAAATTTATTAAAAACAAAAAACAAATGAGGAGTACCCTAGGAGGCTCAGTCCGTTAGGTGCCTACATCTCAGGTCATGATCCCAGGGTCCAGGGATTGAGCCCCACATGGTGCTCCCTGCTCCACAGGAAGCCTGCTTCTCCCTTTCCCTGTGTCCTTCTCCCCAGCCCCCCACTCATTCTCACTCTCTCACATGCTCTCTCTCAAATAAAACCTTTAAAAAAAGAAATGAACAAGGGGGGAAAAAGAGAGAAACCAAAACAGAGACTTTAACTATAGAAAAAAAGATGGTCACCAGAGGGGAGTTGAGTGGGAGGGATGGGTGAAGTAGGTAAGAGTACACTTATCTTGATGAGCACTGAGTCATGTATAGAATTTTGGAATCACCGTATTATACACCTGAAACTAGTATAACAGTGTAGGTTAACTGTGTTGGAGTTAAAATGAAAAATAAAGCTTTATACTTAATAGATAAATGCTATGTGTGTCCTGACTACTCCACCAGTCAGCTATTTCCCTCTCTCACTCTTCTCAGGCCTCCCTATTCTCTGATATGCAATATTGAAATTAGGCCAATTAATAACCCCTACAATGGCCTCTAAGTCTTCAAGTTAAAGTAGCCAAGTCTCTCACTTAAAATCAAAAGCTAGAAATGATTAAGCTTCATGAAAAGGGCATGTGGACACCTGAGACAGGTTGAAAACTAGGTCTCTCACACCAGTTAGCCAAGTTCTGAAGGCAAAAGAAAAGTTCTTGAAGCACCTGAATATTGCTATTCCAGTGAGCACACAAATTATAAGAAAATGAAATAGCGGGACGCCTGGGTGGCTCAGTTGGTTAAGCGGCTGCCTTTCGGCTCAGGTCATGATCCCAGAGTCCTGGGATCGAGTCCCACATCAGGCTCCTTGCTCAGCAGTGAGCCTGCTTCTCCCTCTGCCTGCCACTCCGTCTGCCTGTGCTTGCTCCTGCGCTCTCTCTATCTGACAAATAAAAAAATAAAAAAAAAGAAATAGTCATATTGCTAATATGAAGGAAGTTCCAGTGGTCTGGATAGAAAATTGAACCAACCACTTTCCTTAAACCAGAGCCTATCAGAACATGGCCCTAACACTCTGCAATTCTATGAAAGCTGAGGGAGGTGGAGGAAGCTGTAGAAGGAAAGTCTGAAGCTGGCAGACGTCGGTTCATGAGGTTTATGGAAACAAATAATCTCTATAACATAAAATTGCAAGATGAGGGGCACCTGGGTGGCTCAGTGGGTTAAAGCCTCTGCCTTCAGCTCAGGTCATGATCCCAGGGTCCTGGGATTGAGCCCCGAATCGGGCTCTCTGCTTGGCGGGGAGCCTGCTTCCCTTCCTCTCTCTCTGCTTGCCTCTCTGCCTACTTGTGATCTCTCTCTGTCAAATAAATAAAAATTTTTTTAAAAGTGCAAGATGAAGTATCAAGTGCTGATGTAGAAGCTCCAGCAAGTTATCCAGAAAATCTAGCTAAGATAATTTAATACAAGCACCTATGCTGATCAACAGATTTTTGATGTAGATAAAACAGCCTTATGTTGGAAGATATTATCTAGGATTTTCATAGCTAGAGAGGATAAGTCAGTGCCTGAAATCAAAGCTTCAAAGGACAGGCTGATTTTCTTACTAATGGGCTTATTAAGGGCTAATGCAGCTGGTGAATTTACATTGAATCCAATTCTCATTTACCATTCCAAAAATCCTAAAGCCCTTAATAATCAGAAAATCTACTCTGCCTTTGCTGTGAAACAGCAAAGTCTGGATGATAGCACATCTGGTTTACTGAGTGCTTTAAAGCCCACTCTTGAGACTCACTGCTCAGAAAAAAATCCTTTCAAAATATTACTGATCATTAACAATGCACTTGGTCATCCAAGAGCACTGATAGAGATGGATAATGAAATTAAAGTAATTTTTCATGGATGCTGACCCAACAACATTCATTCTTTAGCCCGTGAATCAAGGAGTAATTTCAACTTTCAAGCCTTACTATTTAAGGAATACATTTTTAAGATTATTTATTTATTTATTTATTTGACAGACAGAGATCACAAGTAGGCAGAGAGGCAGGCAGAGAGAGAGAGGGAAGCAGGCTCTCTGCTGAGCAGAGAGCCCAATGTGGGGCTCGATCCCAGGACCCCGGGACCATGACCTGAGCCGAAGACAGAGGGTTTAACCCACTGAGCCACTCAGGTGCCACAAGAAATGCATTTTTTAAGGTTGTAGTTGCCATAGATAGTGATTCCTCTGATGGATCTGGGAAAAGTAAATTGAAAACCTTCTGGAAAGGACTTATCATTAGAGTCACCATTAAGAGCATTTGTAGTTCATAGGAAAAGGTCAAAATATCAACTTAGATAAGAGTTTGGAAGAAGTTGATTCCAACCTTCAGGGATGACTTTGAAGTGTTCCAGACTGCATTGGAAGAAGCACCTGCAGATGTTGTAGAAATAGGAGAAGAATTAGAATCAGAAGTGGAGTCTGAAGGTAGGACTGAATTGCTGCACTCTTGTGATAAAACTTGAACAGATGAGGGGAGGTGGAAAGATGGCAGAGAAGTAGCAGGCTGAGACAACATCAGGTAGCAGGAGATCGGCTAGATAGCCTATCAAACCATTCGGAACATCTACGAATCCAATAGGAGATCAAAGAGAAGAAGAGCAACAACTCTAGAAACAGAAAATCGACCACTTTCTAAAAGGTAGGACTAGCGGAGAAGTGAATCCAACGCGACGGGAAGGTAGACCCCGGGGGGAGGGGCTGGCTCCCGGCAAGCGGTGGAACAACGGAGCACAAAATCAGGACTTTTAAAAGTATGCTCCATGGAGGGACATCACGCCAGAAGCTAAACTGGGGTGAAAACCTCGCGGGGACAGCGTGGACTCAGGTCCCACGGGGTCACAGAAGGATCGGGGGTGTCTGAGTGTCACAGAGCTCACAGGTATTAGAGCGGGGAAGCCGGCTGCAGAGACGGAGCCGAGGAGTGAGCTCTCAACTCGGAGTCACCATGAACCGTAATCTGTGACACGGGCTGGTGCTCTGTGTGTGGGGTCCCCCAAGATCCGGGGAGACTCCGACCTGGGAGAGCCCAGAGATCTGCGGGGTTCGGAGACTCCAGGTGGGACACTGTGCCAGAGACAGAGATGCTTAGTCACAGTCTGGGTGACCTCGGAGCACAGCCAGAGGCCAGTGAAACGGGCCTGATTGCGGGCATTTTTCTCTAAGCACTGCTGGAGGCTGGGGAGAGGGGAGTGATTAAGCGCTTTTCTCTGAAGGCGCACTGAGGACTGAGGCCCCGAGCTCTCGGCTCCTCCGAGCCGGAGATTGGGAGGCCGCCATTTTCATTCCCGTCCTCCGGAACTCGACGGAAAGTGTTCAGGGAACAAAAGCCCCGAAAGCGAACCTGAGAGGATTACTTAGCCCGGCCCCTGGTAAGGGCGGTGCAATTCCGCCTGGGGCAGAGACACTTGAGAATCACTACAACAGGCCCCTCCCCCAGAAGATCAAAGAAATACAGCCAAGACCAAGTTCACTTAACAAGGAGAACAGCGGAATTCCAGAGGAGGAGAAAGCAAAACATGGAATTCTTGGCTTTCTCCCCATGAATCTTTAGTCTTACAAAGTTAATTTTTTTTATTTTTTTTTCTCTTCTGCTAATTTTTTTTAACTTTTACCCTTTCCTCTTTTAACGTTTTTTAACTAGTTTATCTTAATAACTTTCTTAAAAAAAATCTTTTTTGAACCTTTATTATAGTCATATTTTATCCTTCACTGTATCTAACTTTACTCTTTGTATACACATAGGACTTTTTTTTTCTTCTTAAAAATATGGGGTACAACTTCTTCTAATAGATCAAAATACACCCAAATCTAGTACCGGGCTTGATCTAGTCTCCAGCCCAAGGAAGTTCTCTCCACTTTTTTTTTTTATTCTCCCTACCAACTTACCTTATCAATTCCTTTGTTGGAAAAAAAAGAAAGTTTTTTTCTTTAATCTTTATAGTCATATTCCGTCCCTTCATTGTGTTTACCCTTATATATGTTTTGCATTCTTTAAAATTTTGGGAGGTAGTTTCTTCTAAGAGACCAAAATACTCCCAAAATTAAGAGGGTAACCCTGTTCTAGTCACCAGTCTAACATACATATGTATATTTTTACTTTTTTCTATATTTTTTCTTTGTGTTCTCTTTTTTTTTATTTTTTTTTCTTTTCTGAACTTCTTTTTACCCCCTTTCTCTCCCCCTACCCACGATTTGGGGTCTCTTCTGATTTGGTTAAAGCACATCTTCCTGGGGTATTTGCCACCCTGTTAGTATTACATTTGCTCCTTCATATATTCTTAACTGGACAAAATGACAAGGTGGAAAAACTCACCACAAAAAAAAAAAAAAAAAAAAAAAAACAGGAGGCAGTACCGAAGGCTAGGGACCTAATCAATACAGACATTGGTAATATGTCAGATCTGGAATTCAGGATGATGATTCTCAAGGTTCTAGCCGGGCTCGAAAAAGGCATGGAAGATATTAGAGAAACCCTGTCCAGAGAAATAAAAGCCCTTTCTGGAGAAATAAAAGAAATAAAATCGAATCAAGTTGAAATAAAAAAAATCTATTAATGAGCCACAATAAAAAAATGGAGGCTCTTACTGCTAGGACAAATGAGGCAGAAGAAAGAATTAGTGATATAGAAGACCAAATGACAGAGAATAAAGAAGCTGAGCAAAAGAGAGACAAACAACTACTGGACCACAAGGGGAAAATTCGAGAGATAAGTGATACCATAAGACGAAACAACATTAGAATAATTGGGATTCCAGAAGAAGAAGAAAGAGAAAGAGGAGCAGAAGGTATACTGGAGAGAATTATTGTAGAGAATTTCCCGAATATAGCAAAGGGAACAAGCATCAAAATCCAGGAGGTGCAGAGAACACCCCTAAAAATCAATAGGAATCAGTCCACACCCCGCCATCTAATAGTAAAATTTACAAGTCTTAGCGACAAAGAGAAAATCCTGAAAGCAGCACGGGACAAGAAGTCTGTAACATACAATGGTAAAAATATAAGATTGGCAGCAGACTTATCCACAGAGACCTGGCAAGCCAGAAAGAACTGGAATGATATATTCAGAGCACTAAACGAGAAAAGCATGCAGCAAAGGATACTTTATCCAGCTAGGTTTTCATTGAAAATAGAAGGAGAGATAAGACTTCCAGGACAAAGAAAAACTAAAAGAGTTTGTAAACACCAAACCAGTTCTACAGGAAATATTGAAAGGGGTCCTCTAAGCAAAGAGAGACCCTAAAAGTATTACCAGGAAGGAACAGAGACAATATACAATAACAATCACCTTACAGGCAATACAATGGCACTAAATTCATATCTCTCAATAGTTACCCTGAACGTAAATGGGCTAAATGCCCCAATCAAAAGACACAGGGTTTCAGAATGGATAAAAAAACAAAATCCATCAATGTGCTGCCTACAAGAAACTCATTTTATATCTGAAGACACTTCCAGATTCAAAGTGAGGGGGTGGAAAACAATTTACCATGCTAATGGACATCAGAAGAAAGCTGGGGTGGCAATCCTTATATCAGATCAATTAGATTTTAAGCCAAAGACTATAATAAGAGATGAGGAAGGACACTTCATCATACTCAAAGGGTCTGTCCAACAAGAAGATCTAACAATTTTAAATATCTATGCCCCTAACATGGGAGCAGCCAACTATATAAGCCAATTAATAACAAAATCAAAGAAACACATTGACAAGAATACAATAATGGTAGGGGACTTTAACACGCCCCTCACTGAAATGGACAGATCATCCAAGCAAAAGATCAACAAGGAAATAAAGGTCTTAAATGACACACTGGACCAGATGGACATCACAGATATATTCAGAACATTCCATCCCAAAGCAACAGAATACACATTCTTCTCTAGTGCCCATGGAACATTCTCCAGAATAGATCTCATCCTGGGTCATAAATCAGGTCTCAACCAGTATCAAAAGATTGGGATAATTCCCTGCATATTTTCAGACCACAATGCCCTGAAGCTAGAACTCAATCACAAGAGGAAATGTGGAAAGAGCACAAATACATGGAGACTCAACAGCATCCTTCTAAAGAATGAATGGGTCAACCAGGAAATTAAAGAAGAATTGAAAAAAATCATGGAAACAAATGATAATGAAAACACAACGGTCAAAATCTGTGGGACACAGCAAAGGCAGTCCTGAGAGGAAAATATATAGTGATACAAACCTTTCTCAAGAAACAGGAAAGGTCTCACAACCTAACCCTACACCTAAAGGAGCTCGAGAAAGAACAACAAAGAAAGCCTAAACCCAGCAGGAAAAGAGAAATAATAAAGATCAAAGCAGAAACCAATGAAATAGAAACCAAAAAAACAAAAAACCATAGAACAAGTCAACGAAACTAGGAGCTGGTTCTTTGAAAGAATTAATAAGATTGACAAACCCCTGGCCAGACTTATCCAAAAGAAAAGAGAAAGGACCCAAATAAAAAAGTCATGAATGAAAGAGGAGAGATCACAACCAACACCAAAGAAATACAAACAATCATAAGAACATATTATGAGCAACTCTATGCCAACAAATTTGACAATCTGGAAGAAATGGATGCTTTCCTAGAGACATATAAACTGCCAAAACTGAACCAGGAAGAAATAGAAAACCTGAATAGGCCCATAACAAGTAAGGAGATTGAAACAGTCATCAAATATCTCCAAACAAACAAAAGCCCAGGGCCAGATGGCTTCCCAGGGGAATTCTACCAAACATCTAAAGACGAATTAATTCCTATTCTCCTGAAACTGTTCCAAAAAATAGAAATGGAAGAAAAACTTCCAAACTCATTTTATGAGGCCAGCATCACCTTGATCCCCAAACCAGGCAAGGATCCCATCAAAAAAGAGAATTACAGACCAATATCCTTGATGAACACGGATGCGAAAATTCTCACCAAAATACTAGCCAATAGGATCCAACAGTACATTAAAATCATTATTCACCACGACCAAGTGGGATTTATTCCAGGGCAGCAGGGTTGGTTCAACATCCGCAAATCAATCAATGTGATACAAAACATTAACAAAAGAAAGAACAAGAACCATATGATACTCTCAATAGATGCTGAAAAAGCATTTGACAAAGTACAGCACCCCTTCCTTATCAAAACTCTTCAAAGTGTAGGGATAGAGGGCAAATACCTCAAGATTATCAAAGCCATCTATGAAAAACCCACGGCAAGTATCATTCTCAATGGAGAAAAACTGAGAGCTTTTCCGCTAAGGTCGGGAACACGACAGGGATGTACGTTATCACCACTGCTATTCAACATAGTACTAGAAGTCCTAGCCTCAGCAATCAGACAACAAAAAGAAATTAAAGGCATCCAAATTGGCAAAGAAGAAGTCAAACTATCACTCTTTGCAGATGATATGATACTATATGTGGAAAACCCAAAAGGCTCCACTCCAAAACTGCTAGAGCTTGTACAGGAACTCAGTAAAGTGTCAGGATATAAAATCAATGCACAGAAATCAGTTGCATTTCTTTACACCAACAACAAGACAGAAGAAAGAGAAATTAAGGAGTCAATCCCACTTACAATTACACCCAAAACCATAAGATACCTAGGAATGAACCTAACCAAAGAGGCAAAGAATCTATACTCAGAAAACTATAAAGTACTCATGAAAGAAATTGAGGAAGACACAAAGAAATGGAAAAATGT
>ML099374.1:21745-32318 GCA_003697995.1 Taxidea taxus jeffersonii
ATCACTGGGCATCAGGGAAATACAAATCAAAACCACAATGAGATACCACCTCACACCAGTCAGAATGGCTAAAATGAACAAGTCAGGAAATGACAGATGCTGGCGAGGATGTGGAGAAAGCGGAACCCTCCTACACTGTTGGTGGGAATGCAAGCTGGTGCAACCACTCTGGAAAACAGCATGGAGGTTCCTCAAAAAATTGAAAATAGAACTACCTTATGACCCAGCAATTGCACTACTGGGTATTTACCCTAAAGATACAAATGTAGTGATCCGAAGGGGCACATGTACCCGAATGTTTATATCAGCAATGTCCACAATAGCCAAGTTATGGAAAGAACCTAGATGTCCATCAACAGATGAATGGATAAAGAATAAGTGGTATATATATACAATGGAATACTATGCAGCCATCAAAAGAAATGAAATCTTACCATTTGCGACGACATGGATGGAACTAGAGCGTATTATGCTTAGCGAAATAAGTCAACTGGAGAAAGACAACTATCACATGATCTCCCTGATATGAGGAAGTGGAGATGCAACGGGGGTGGGGGTTAAGGTGGTAGGAAAAGAAAAAATGAAACAAGATGGGATTGGGAGGAAGACAAACCAAGACTCTTAATGTCATAAAACAAACTGAGGGGGGTGGCGGGGACAGGGGTTGGGAGAGGGTGGTAGGATTACATTATATGTTTAAATAAATAAAGATAAATTTAATAAAAATAAACTTGAACAGATGAGAGGTTGCTTCCTATGGATGAGCAAAGAAAGTGGTTTCTTGAAATGGAATCTATTCCTGGTGAGGATGCAGCAAAGATAGTTGAATTGACAACAAAGAATTTAGAATATTGCATAAACTTAGTTAATAAAGCAGTGCCAGGGTTTGAGAGGATTGACTAATTTGAATGAAGTTCTATGGAGGGTAAAATGCTATCAAACAGAGAAATCTTTTGCCCAGTTAATACAGCAAACTTCATTATTGCCTTGTTTTAAGAAACTGCTACAGCCACCCCAGTCTTCAGCAACCATCATCCTGATCTGCAGCCATGAGAACGATGGCAGGACCCTACACCAGCAAAAAGATGATTCACTGAAAGTTCAGGTGATAGTTACCATTTTTAGCAGTAGAGTACTTTCAACCAAGTATTTTGGGATTTTTAGATATAATGTTATTTCAGACTTAACAAACCTCAGTGTAAATGTAACTTTTATATGCTTTGGGAAACCAAAAACTTCATTTGACTTGCTTTGTTGCAGTATTTGCTTTACTGAAAATGGTCTGGAAATAAACATGGAATATCTACCTCCGAGGTGTGTCTATAGTTGTTTCAATAAGTGGGTCTGGCCTTGCACATGATAATGGATGTTTCCCATCAGGCAGACCCATGTTACTGAATCAGGTCTGGCCTCCCTTCTCCACTTGAGACTGGGAAGATGGACTGGGAGTGTGGGGAAAAGGTGAGGAGCTGGAAGCCTCACTGAACTCTTCCTCCCGGAGCCATGTTTTCCAAAGCAATTTTTACCATAGTGTGGTAGATAAAATGATGTTTAATAAAAATTGTGTTTTGTTTTCTACTAGGCTCTTTTTTCTTCAAGTTGATTCTCCCAGCAGGGAGTGGAGAGTGGAAAAGCAATAAATGTGTCATATTCAAACACCAAAATCCCATCTGCAAGACCAAATAGAGTTCTGACTTACAATACATGTGATTTGGCAGGAAGATAGGTCGAAAGAATAGTCCATCCTGCGTGTTGACTCAAGTGACCCGGGGGGTCCTCTGAGATAGGCCGTAGAGAAGGAAGAAGCAGAGAAAGCTCAGACAGAAAGTAGGATCCATGGGGTTTGAAGTTATGAGTGAAGAACAGCCCTAAGATGAGGAGAACCTGAGTACATGTTCTGTACTCATAACCTCTGAAGGATAAGCTGTTGAAAAGAAAGCAGCAGCAGAACCACAGGAAAAAGGGCGGCTGCTCTTTCTGGACAGCATTCCCAGTCTGCAGGAGAACTGCCTGCAGCATCTTTTCTGGTTCATAGTATGGCTAGCATGAGAGCTATACATCCCGTTCCCATGCCAGAGGCAAAGGGCAATAGTAAGAGCTGAGCAGTAATGGTAGAAGTATGCCGAGAAGGGGAATCTAGATGTTTGCCTGCCACAAGTTGAAGACTAACCGGGCCTTATTTTGTTTTTCAGATATGTTTCAAATGTTAATACAAAATAAAGAAAGGAAAAGCCAAAAGCTGTTTTAAGATTCTAGTTTGAATTTTCATGCTTCAGTTTCTGCCTCCACCCTTTATCACTATCATTAATGAATGGATGCAATATGCACCAACTCGGTGTTGCTCTTTGCTGTAGCAAAAGAGAATAATATGCTAGAGAATCTAGGAGTCCTAGTTTGTACAAGTGCACAGCGAAAGTCTTTTAAAATCTATACCCAATTCATTTTAGTGTTCGTATTAAAACATTACCCACCTCTCAGTTCTTTTTGGAGATCAGAGAGTGAAAGGAATTCTGAAATCAGCGAACAATAGCCAGGCCGCCAGACTTAATCTGGTGGCAAACACAATAATCACAATGACAGCAACGATGGCTGTATCTACTACGAATTGTGTTCAGCTGCTCAAAACAGAGACCAGACCTTGGTGGCTTGAATATTAGGGTTTACTCAAGTCAAAGAAATGTGGAAACTGGTATGGTGCCTCCTTCCTTATCAAAGACCTAGAAATTATCTTTCTATTAAACCATCTTTGTTTCATGGCTTGCATTCTCAAGATCCCAAGATGCTTACTTGAGTTGCAACCATGTGTCAACATTCCAGAGAGGAAGAAGGAAGGGGGAAGGGGCACTTGCCAGCTGTATATCCCATCCCTAAGAAGCTGTTCCAAATTTATTGCTTTATCTCCCTGAATTCCATCCACCAAATCACTTCTCATCCCATCTACCTTATACAGGGGCTGAAATTTCTAGTATATTCATCTTAATCAGAAATGTACCCATGGAGACTAAGGTCATCTTTGTTGTTGGTTGTCCAACATCCTATCTCCTTCTTTTGAAGGACATTCCTTTTTGTGTGTCATCTTATCAGGAACAGGCCCCTGCTTCTCACTGCAAAACTCAAAGGGACAATATCCTTTTCTCCCTGCCTTCTGGTAGTTGTGAAAACAGGTACCTACCCAGTCAGTCATGGCAATCAGACAGTACTCTAGCTTCAGTCCCAGAGAAACAACACATGAAAAAGGAATCAAGAGAATTGTGTTGACAAAGTAGCACCACCTAGCAGTGGAGTCCAGTGGTAGTGGTACAGTGTCCAGCAGCAAGACTGGAAGGTTCTAGTCAGAGTCCTCTAAAACAGTAGTTGTTGAGCATACTATTTTGTGGTCCTCCAATGCTCCTTATTTCCTGTCTGTTTTACACTCCAGAGTCTCTAGTTACTTGGCAGTTCTGGGCTCTGTTTGTCTTTTCAATATGCCCCCTTTTGTTTTAGATAGCCAGAGCTGGCTTCAGTTACATCCCAACCACACAATTAAGGAGATATATATTATTATTCTAGTCTACAGTCTTTTATTACCAGAAGTAGAAGCCCACATTACTCATCTGAGGTATAGATACAAGACCTAAACTCACAGACACAAGACTGTGGAGAAGAAAAGCTGACCCTCTGAGGCCACAAAGATTCTCATCTTTGTCTTTTTTCTCTGCATAAATTATTTCCTCATCTCTGTTTTATTGGTCAACTTCCTTTGATTACTTAGTTTCTGCACCTCCATAACTTTCACTTCCTCTTCATGGACACTTACATGGAATCTACATGTTCTTTCTGCAGATATGATATTATCTAAACACTTCAATTTCAAGATCCATCTCTCTCCTTTTTTTTAATATCTTAATTTAATTTTATTTTTTTTTACGTTCCAAGATTCATTGTTTATGCACCACACCCAGTGCTCCATGGAAAATGTGCCCTCCTTAAAAATCTTGACAAAGGAAATGACTAGTGACTACATCAGGGATACACCCCAATTAAATCAGCTATAATAAAAGATGGGGCTCATGACCAAGCATATACCTTCAGTGGAGGTGCCCAGATTAGGGGTCTGTGGGAGTGGCAAGTGGCAAAACCTTTCTAATACAGTGCTGCAATGTAATATAATATAAAATTATGATATAAAGTGATATGGAGGCCTAGGCATGGCACAATTTTTGGACAGCAGACATGAGATGCTCAATCTATTGTATATTTGAACACCTATCATGTGCAAGGTAAAGGGATAGGAACTGAGATTATGAAGATGATAATGT
The DNA here is from genome assembly GCA_003697995.1 of Taxidea taxus jeffersonii. NCBI lineage: Eukaryota > Metazoa > Chordata > Mammalia > Carnivora > Mustelidae > Taxidea > Taxidea taxus. The sequence goes on from ML099374.1 coordinate 26,044, forward strand.
GTGTCTTCCTGCAAGAATTTTGCAATACATGCACACACATACACACACACACACACAAATTGTTAAATGATGAGTTAGCATATACCTGGTTAATAACTGAACTTGTATTTTCTGCAAAGTGACAGAAGAATTCAGAAGGAAAGGTAACATTGAACTACAGTGATCAAAGAAACCTGTACAAGAAGAGGGATTTTGTTATCTTGAGGGGAAATAAGAGGTAGAGTGATATTAAAAGTCAGAATCCAAAATTGATACTAGGAGTGGGAGAGGTGGGGGCATCTGAATCAAAGGATGTATACTAAAGGTGCTGAGAGACAAAATTTGAAGAATGAGATCCATAAAATAAAGATCATCCATTTAAAAATGTTTACTTGTTGCAATCATAGTACTAAAGCAACCTGTAGATTTATCAGTGTAAACCAGGGGAAAGGGGTCTGCGGTGCCTTGGTGGCTCAGTGGGTTAAAGCCTCTGCCTTTGGCTCAAGTCATGATCTCAGGGTCCTGGGATTGAGCCCCACATTGGGCTCCCTGCTCAGCCAGGAGCCTGCTTCCCCCACTCCAACCTCTCTGCCTGCCTCTCTGCCTACCTGTGATCTCTGTCAAATAAATAAATAAAATCTTTTAAAAAAAAACAGGGGAAAGGGAAGGACATGTGCATTTAAACTTGGGTAGCGGAGATGGAAAACTGAAGATTCTGATAATGGCAAACTACATCATTAGACCAAACGTGGTACTGAAAAATCTATAAATCTATATAAAGTATATAAGGACATCTGCTTGAAACATCAAAATGCTACTAAAATAGGGAGAAATTACTGCTTCATGACTGGGAGATAATTGAACCCCTGGAAAGTAAGCCTGATTATTTAGGTGTGCTTTTCCCATGGGGATGTTTGCTAAACCCTGATGAGGTGACCTAGAAGCTGATAAATGGCTCTGACAGTATTTTGGGACAAAGATGAGAGACAGACAAACAGAACAGTAGTCTAGAAACTGACACAGGAAAAAGCATAATGAATTGTCTTGGGTTGTTCCTCAGAAGTATACAGGCCACCTTAGGGTCAAGCAATTTCAAACCCTAAAATTCAATTAAAATGATCTCAAACTGTTAGTATCCCCAAGCACCCAGCAAAAACAAATATAAATCTTCTCAGGAAAAAGATAATACCTTGAACCTCAAGTCCTCCAAGCAGCTTTGCATATACAGTATCTAGCACACATTCAAAAATAACCAGGCACAAGAGGAAATAATAATACATGGCAACACTAGCAAGAAGACCAAGGAATAAAATTAGGCCCATATGGGCTCCAGATATTAGTTGTTTAACCATAAAACAATTTTGTTTCCCATGTTCAAGGATATAAAAAAGAAGACTGAAAATACCAGCAAAGAAATAAAAACTGCAACATGGAATTTATGAAAGTAAATACTATAACAATTGAAAGTTAAAGCCAACAGGTTGGTTAAACAATGTATTAGCAAAGATAATGGATAGTTAATATATAAAGAAAATTTACAGAAAGGAATAGAGACAAGGGTTAAAAATTAAAAAAGAGAAAGTAAGAGAAATAGAGAAGGAGAAGGTCTTTTTAAAAAAATTTTATTTTTTTATTAACATATAATGTATTATTAGCCCCAGGGTACAGGTCTGTGAATCGCCAGGTTTACACACTTCACAGCACTCACCATAGCACATACCTTCCCAAATGTCCATAACCCAACCACCCTCTCCCTACCCCTCTCCCCCCAGCAACCCTCAGTTTGTTTTGTGAGATTAAGAGTCTCTTATGGTTTGTCTCCCTCCCGATTGCATCTTGTTTCATTTATTCCATTCCTACCTCCCAAGCCCCCCACATTGCCTCTCAACTTCCTCATATCAGGGAGATCATATGATAATTGTCTTTCTCTGATTGACTTTCTTAGCTCAGCATAATACCCTCTAGTTCCATCCACATCGTCGCAAATGGCAAGATTTCATTTCTTTTGGTGGCTGCATAGTATTCCATCATATATATATATACACACATACATATATATATATATGTATGTGTGTATATATATACCACATCTTCTTTGTCCATTCATCTGTTGATGGACATCTAGGTTCTTTCCACAGTTTGGCTATTGTGGACATTGCTGCTATAAACATTCGGGTGCATGTGCCCCTTTGGATCACTACATTTGTATCTTTAGGGTAAATACCCAGTAGTGTAATCGCTGGGTCATAGGGTAGCTCTATTTTCAACTTTTTAAGGAACCTCCATGCTGTTTTCCAGAGTGGCTGCACCAGCTTGCATTCTCACCAACAGTGTAGGAGGGTTCCCCTTTCTCCGCATCCTCGCCAGCATCTGTCCATTCCTGACTTGTTAATTTTAGCCATTCTGATTGGTGTGAGGTGGCATCTCACTGTGGTTTTGATTTGTATTTCCCTGATGCCCAGTGATGTGGAGCACTTTTTCATGTGTCTGTTGGCCATCTGGATGTCTTCTTTGCAGAAATGTCTGTTCATGTCCTCTGCCCATTTCTTGATTGGATTATTTGTTCTTTGGGTGTTGAGTTTGCTAAGCTCTTTATAGATTTTGGATACTAGCCCTTTATCTGATATGTCATTTACAAATATCTTCTCCTATTCTGTCAGTTGTCTTTTGGTTTTGTTGGCTGTTTCCTTTGCTGTGCAAAAGCTTTTGATCTTAATGAAGTCCCAATAGTTCATTTTTTCCCTTGCTTCCCTTGCCTTTGGCGATGTTCCTAGGAAGAAGTTGCTGTAGCTGAGGTCAAAGAGGTTGCTGCCTGTGTTCTCCTCAAGGATTTTGATGGATTCCTTTCTCACATTGAGGTCCTTCACCCATTTTGAGTCTATTTTCATGTGTGGTGTAAGGAAATGGTCCAGTTTCATTTTTCTGCATGTGGCTGTCCAATTGTCCCAACAGCATTTGTTGAAGAGACTGTCTTTTTTCCACTGGACATTCTTTCCTGCTTTGTCGAAGATGAGTTGATCATAGACTTGAAGATCTATTTCTGGGCTCTCTATTCTGTTCCATTAATCTCTGTGTCTGTTTTTGTGCCAGTACCATACTGTCTTGATGATGACAGCTTTGTAATAGACCTTGAAGTCTGGAATTGTGATGCCATCGACTTTGGTTTTCTTTTTCAGCATTCCTCTGGCTATTTGGGGTCTTTTCTGGTTCCATATAAATATTAGGATTGTTTCATTTCTTTGAAAAAAATTGATGGTATTTTGATAGGGATTGCACTAAATGTGTAGATCGCTTTGGGTAGCATAGATATTTGCACGATATTTATTCTTCCAGTCCATGAGCATGGAACATTTTTCCATTTCTTTGTGTCTTCCTCAATTTCTTTCATGAGTAATTTATAGTTTTCTGAATACAGATCCTTTGCCTCTTTGGTAGGTTTATTCCTGGATATTTTATGGGTTTGGGTGCAATTGTAAATGGGATCGACTCCTTTATTTTTCTTTCCTCTTTCTTATGTTGGTGTATAGAAATGTAACTAATTTCTGTGCTTTGATTTTATATCCTGACACTTTACTGAATTCCTGCAGGAGTTCTAGCAGTTTTGGAGTGAAGTCTTTTGGGTTTTCCACAAAAAGTATCATATCATCTGTAAAGAGTGAGAGTTTGACTTTTTCTTTGCTGATTTGGATGCCTTTAATTTCTTTTTGTTGTCTGATTGCTGAGGCTAGGACTTCTAGTACTATGTTGAATAACAGTGGTGATAGTGGGCATGCCTTCTGTGTTCCTGACCTTAGGGGAAAAGCTCTCAGTTTTTCCCCACTGAGAATGATGTTCGCTGTGGGTTTTTCATAGATGGCTTTGATGATATTGAGGTATGTACCCTCTATCCCTACACTTTGAAAAGTTTTGATCAAGAAAGGAAGCTGTACTTTGTCAAATGCTTTATCAGCATCTTTTGAGAGTATCACATGGTTCTTGTTCTTTCTTTTATTAATGTATTGTGTCTTCCTTAATACCTACCACTAGGCTCATCAATCCCCCCAACCCCCTCCCTTCGAAAACCTTTTTTGTTTCTCAGAGTCCACAGTCTCTCATGGTTCATCTCCCCCTCCAATTTACCCTAATTTACTTTTCCTTTCCTTCTTCTAATGTCCTCCATGTTATTCCTTATGCTCCACAAGTAAGTGAAACCGTATGATAATTGACTTTCTCTGCTTGCTTTATTTCACTCAGCATAATCTCCTCCAGTCCCATCCATGTTGATACAAAAGTTGGATATTCCTCTTTTCTGATGGAGGCATAATATTCTGTTGTATATATGGACCATATCTTCTTTATCCATTTGTCTGTTGAGGGGCATCTTGGCTCTTTCCACAGTTTGGTGACTGTGGCCATTGCTGCTGTGAACATTGGGGTACAGATGACCCTTCTTTTCACTACATCTGTATCTTTGGGGTAAATACCCAGAAGTGCAATTGCAGGGTCATAGGGTAGCTCTATTTTTAATTGTTTGAAGAATCTCCACACTGTTTTCCAAAGTGGCTGTACCAACTTGCATTCCCATCAACAGGGTAAGAGGGTTCCCCTTTTTCCACATCCTCTCCAACACTTGGTATTTCCTGTCTTGTTAATTTGGACCTTTTTTTTTTAAATTCTTGCAATGAAAAATTTTTTTTAAGTTTTTAAATTTTTAAAATTTTTATTTATTTAATTTCTTTTCAGTGTAACAGAATTCATTGTTTATGCACCACACCCAGTGCTCCATGCAATACATGCCCTCCATAAAACCCACCACCTGGCTCCCCCAACCTCCCACCCCCCGCCCCTTCAACACCCTCAGATTTTTTTTCAGAGTCCATAGTCTCTCAAGGTTCACCTCCCCTTCCAATTTCCCTCAACTCCCTTCTTTCCATCTCCCCATGTCCTCCATATTATTTGTTATGGCCTTTCTAACTGGTATAAAGTGGTATCTCAATGTGATTTTGACTTGAATTTCCCTGATGGCTAATGATGATGAACATTTTTTCTTTTGTTTAAAATTTTATTTTTTCAGTGTTCCAAGATTCATTGTTTGTGCACCACACCCAGTGCTCCATGCAATATATACCCTCCTTAGTATCCTCCACCAGGCTCACCTAATCCCCCAGCCCTCAGTCCTCCAAAACTCTGAGTTTGTTTCTCCAAGTTCACAGTCTCTTATGGTTCATCTCCCCCTCTGATTTCCCCCAATTCACTTGTCCTTTCCTTCTCCTAATGTCCTCTGTGTTATTCCTTATGCTCACAAGTAAATGAAACTGTTTGATAATTGGCTCTTTCTGCTTGACTTATTTTGCTCAGCATAATCTCCTCTGGTTCTATCCATGTTGATATAAAAGTTGGGTATTCATCCTTTCTGATGGAGGCGTAATATTCCATTGTATATATGGACCATATCACCTTTATCCATTTGTCTATTGAAGGGCATCTTGGCTCTTTCCATAGTTTGGTGATTGTGGCCATTGCTGCATGAATATTTTTTCATGTGTCTGTTAGCTATTTGTATGTCTTTTTTAGAGACATGTATGTTCATGTCTTCTGCCCATTTTTTGATGTGATTATCTGTTTTTTGAATGTTCAGTTTGAGGAGTTCTTTATAGATCTTGGATATCAGCCCTTTGTCCATAGTGTCATTTGCGAATATCTTCTCCCATTCCGTGGGTTGAAAATAAAATAAAATTTTAAAAAATGTATTGTATCACATTGATTGATTTGCGGATGTTGAACCAACCTCGCAGCCCAGGAATAAATCCCACTTGGTCGTGGTGGATAATCCTTTTAATGTACTTTGGATCCTATTGGCTAGTATTTTGGTGAGAATTTTTGCATCCATATTCATCCAGGATATTGGTCTGTAATTCTCCTTTTTGATGTGGCCTTTGTCTGGTTTTGAGATCAAGGTAATGCTGGCCTTATAAAATGAGTTTATAAATTTTACTTCCATTTTCTATTTTTTGGAACAGTTTCAGGAGACTAGGTATTACTTCTTCTTTAAATTTGGTAGAATTTCCCTGGGAAGCCATCTGGCCCTGGGCTCTTGTTTGTTGGGAGATTTTTGATGATGGCTCCAATCTCCTTACTGGTTATGGGTCTGTTCATTTTTTTTCTATTTCTTCCTGGTTCAGTTTTGGTAGTTTCTTTGTCTCTAGGAATGCATCCATTTCTTCCAGATTGTCAAATTTGCTGGTGTATAGTTGCTCATCATATGTTCTTATAATTGTTTGTATTTCTTTGGTGTTGGTTGTGAGCTCTCCTCTTTC